>VNJO01001740.1:0-15544 GCA_008042535.1 Drosophila tani | reverse complement strand
TATTATTTAATACTACAGAATGCACAGTATTCATTTTAAAATTGTCATAACTAATGAAAACAATTTTTTTTTTTTTTTTTTTTTTTTTTTTTTTTTTTGAAAAAAATAATATTTTTGATCTTAACCTTTGTTGAAAATTAATATTATTAGTTGAATTTATCATTACAGGAAGTACAGGAAACACAGTATCCGTGTTAAGATTTTCATAATTGATAAAATCTTTCCTTTTTTTTTTTGTAAAAAGTAATTTAATCTTTTTTTTTTTTTAAATTTCACTTGTGATATTCTATAATTTGCTAGTATTAAAAAGTCACTAACTAATGTTATTTCATACAGATGTATGACTCTTAAATCCACTTTAGCAGTAGGAATAGGGTATACCTAGTGCCTCAGAGCCCCCATTTGTTATTCTTTGCGCCGAGTCGTATAATTAGTTCGCTATCAATGAGCAGTGAGCAGAGAGGGACTGGAAACAAACACTTGAGCACACTGAAGTGAATTCCGAGCTAATTGCTGGCATTCCTCTCTTCTTCCAGATCTTATCACACTGCGCATGCGAATAGGACCGCCCGCCCGGCGCCACTAAGGGATCCTCTCTCTCCGAGGGAAACGAGAGGACACGGGGAGTAGCCTTGTAGCCGAGTGTAACCACCCACAGCCAAAAGCTGGCCACCACAAGCTATCGGCTCGTCGTGGCGCCGGCGGGAAGCCAGCGCGGAACGGCGGGCAATGTGGTGGTCACCACCACCACCACCTCCTCGGGCAGCAACTCGAGCGGGGGCAATGGCGGCGGCGTCAGTGGTGCGGGGAGCAGCAACTCCAGCAGCGGCGGCATCAATGTGACCACCATCACCACGACCGGCGGCAACGGTGGCAATCAGGTGCAAAGCGGCGGCAATAGTTCTCAGAGCAACGGCACCACCTACAAGATCGAGATGCTGGACGAGGATATCCAGAGCCTCGGCTCCGACGACGACGACGAGGATCTGATCAGCAGCGATGGCAGCCTGTACGAGGGCGATCTCGGCTCCATACCCGTCAATGACGATGTGGCCCATCAACTAGCCGCCGCTGGACCCGTGGGCGTGGCCGCTGCAGCGGCCATTGCCAGCTCCAAGAAGCGCAAGAGGCCGCACTGCTTCGAGACGAACCCCTCGGTCCGGAAGCGCCAACAGAACCGCCTGCTCCGCAAGCTCCGGGGCATAATCTACGAGTTCACGGGCCGGGTGGGCAAGCAGGCGGTGGTGCTGGTGGCCACACCGGGGAAGCCCAACACCAGCTACAAGGTGTTCGGGGCCAAGCCGCTGGAGGATGTGCTCCGGAATCTCAAGAACATCGTCATGGACGAGCTGGACAATGCGCTGGCCCAGCAGGCTCCACCCCCTCCGCAGGATGATCCCTCTCTCTTCGAGCTCCCCGGCCTGGTCATCGATGGCATACCCACGCCTGTGGAGAAGATGACCCAGGCCCAGCTGCGAGCCTTCATCCCGCTGATGCTCAAGTACTCCACTGGCCGAGGGAAGCCCGGCTGGGGAAGGGAGTCCACCCGACCACCCTGGTGGCCCAAGGAGCTGCCCTGGGCCAATGTGCGGATGGACGCGCGCTCCGAGGACGACAAGCAGAAGGTGGGTGGGGTGGGTGTAACGCAACCGCCCCCGAATCTTCCATAACTTTCTATATTCTCTATTCCCCACCTCCAGATCAGCTGGACGCATGCTCTGCGGAAGATCGTGATCAACTGCTACAAGTACCATGGCAGGGAGGACCTGCTGCCCACCTTTGCCGACGACGAGGATAAGGTGAACGCCTTGATCTCGCAGTCGGGCGACGAGGACGAGGACATGGAGCTGAGCAATCCGCCCACCATACACACGGTGACCACCATGACGCCGCCGACGGGCAACAGCAATGTGAGTTGGAACGTTTGGGGGACAGAAAGGGGTTGGGTTTGGTTGTAGGGGTTTTAAGAGGGGTTTCGTGGGTTAAAATATTGTTGGAAAATCAGAGGAATCAGGGGAACGAAAAGGGAACCTCTGGGAAGGTTAAAGGGAAGGGTTTTAGCATGAAGTAATGTTTGCTTATTAGAATTTTACAGTGCAGGAAGCATATAGTATCCATTCCAGGATTTCAGAATTGGGTTTTTAATACGTTTTTTTTTTTTTTTTTTATTATTTTAATTTGATCTTAGCAAAGGTTAAAAATTACTTTGATTATTATTTAATAGTACAGAATACACAGTATTCATTTTAAGGTTTTTATAATTAATAAAAAAAAAATTTTTTTTTTTTTTTTTTTTTTTTTTTTTATTAAGACAATAATTTCTTTGATCTTAACCTTGGTTGAATATTAATATTATTAGTTGAATTTAACAGTACGGGAAGCACAGTATCCGTTTCAAAATTAAAAAAATCTTTTTTGCTAGAAAGATTTTTTTTTTTTAAGGGAAGAGATCTAGCATGCTTTTTAGGCCTTAAAACTAGAAGAGTGATGTAAGAAGACCTTAAAAAGCATGCTAGAACTTTTCTCTTTTAAAATTAAAAAAAAAAGGAAAACTTTTTATTTTTTAGAAAGTTTTAAAAGGGAAGACGACTTCTAGCATGTTTTTAGGCCTTAAAACTAGATGAGTGATGTGGGAAGACTTTGAATTTTAAAAGGGAAGACTTATAGCATGCTTTATAGGCCTTAAGAGTACAATAGTGATGTGGGAAGTCTTTAAAGGTAGAAACACCCCTCATTCTTCAGCCATAGTTGGTTTCAGGGTGACTATATAGCTTATTGAATGTCCCATGTGTCCACATTGCCTGCTTGCCTCTCCCCGGGATAAACTAACCCCTGCCCCATGCCACACATTTACTAATCCACACTCACTAAACCGACACAAACACACACACGAGCACACTTGGAAGAGGAAATCCATAACAGCGACTAATCCACATCAAATCTACACCAAATCACCAAAACAGCAACCGCAGCAGGTGAACGTGGTGAAGATCAACAGCGCCGGCACCGTGATCACCACGCACACGGCCCAGAGCAACACGCCCGCTCCCACGATCATCCAGAGTACCAACAACCAGCACGTGACCACAACGGCCACGCTGCCCGCCTCCACCAAGATTGAGATATGCCAGGCGCCCGCCCAGCAGCAGCATCACCAGCACCAGCAGCAGCAGCAGCAGCAACATCACCAACAGCAACAGCAACACCACCAGCAACAGCAGCATCACCAGCAGCAACACCATCAGACCAGCAGGACCGTGCACATCCAGCCGGTGAGCGGCGGCCAGCCGCAGACGATCCAGCTGACCACGGCCAGTGGTACCGCCACGGCCACCGCTGTGCCCACGACAGCCGCTGCTGTAAGTGCCGCGCAAGCGGCAGCGGCCGCCGCCGCCGCCCAATCGAATGCCCAGCAGCAGCAGCAGACGGTCACTGCCCAGCAGATAGCCAACGCCCAAGTCTGCATCGAGCCCATAACGCTGAGCGACGTTGATGTTCGTACTAATCCACTGACCACCGAATCCGAATCGCCTCTTGAGTTGCCACTAAACGAGCCGGAATTGGGTGGGAGTTGGGGATGGGAGAAGGGAATTGTGGGGCTATGCACGGGGGTCTTTCTTGGGGTTTTTATAATGTTTACTTATAGATTTATAGGATTTGTAAGAATTTGTTCGTGTATATCCTCAAATAATCTGAGAAAGAGCCTATAAAACCAAGAATAGTATGAATATTTATTCCTGAAACCCTTTTCGAGGGAAAATATCTCTTAAAGGGTTTTCTACTTGGTCTCACCTTCTTTATAGAAAAATATGTACAGCTCTTATGAGGAATTTTCTTAATTAATCATACGATATTTAAAAAAAAAAAAAAAAAAAATGTTTTTTTTATTTTATTATATTTTTTAAAATAATAATTCAATAAAACTAGAAGCCTGGGAAATATTATTATAAAGTGCAGAGCACATAAATGAGGAATTTTCTAAATGAATCATACCAGATTACAAAAAAAAAAAGTTTTTCTCTTCTCTCTTTTTTTTTTTTTTTTTTTTTTTTTTGTTTTTTAATAGTATTTCTATAAGTCTATAATCTTAGGAAAGGCTATTATAAATTGTACAACCTATAATAATCTCAAAAACACTTCAAAAGGACCTTTTTTCCTGTGCATAGTTAACAGTTCCTGGACTCCAGCTCTCCCTCTCTCTCTCACTTTCCTTCAACACTTTTTCGTTCAGCAAACTTTTTCCGTTGGCTCAAACTTTTGTTTTAAAAGTACTTGATGTTGTTGTTGCTGTTGTTGTTACTCTTATATTGTTATTACCTGCAAGCACACCTTGTTTTAATTAACCCCTGACCACCACAGGTGCTGCCCCTATTATTTTATACTTTATATGATTTTAACCCAATTTTTTTTACATATTTTTTAAATTTTTTTCGTTTTTTTTCCTGTGAATGTGTTCATTTCTATTTCAGCTGGTTATTGTCGAACTATTGGTTATTCTCATCACTCTTTGCATCCACATCCCGCACCACATCCGAACCAAACACGCACAATCACGTCTCGACATGCACAATCACGCCCAAAGACACGAAAAAGTGAAGAGAAACGACCAACTATGTTTGTTCTCACCTTATTAATATGATTTATGTTTACGATTAAGTTGATTTCTGCCTTGCTTTTTGCATTTTCCACGTTTTTCGTAATATTTGTAATATTTGTAGCATTTGCTTAGCTTTCCTTTGTAATTATTCTGGATTTTCCCTTGTTTTGGCATCAAAAATTAATGAATTAATTAATCCACAGTACACCACGCAGACGGTTCTGTCGCAGAATGCCGATGGCACGGTGTCCCTGATCCAGGTGGATCCCAATAATCCCATCATCACGTTGCCGGATGGGACGACGGCCCAGGTTCAAGGGGTGGCCACGGTGAGTGATCCTTCTCCTTGTTTCTTTTTTAATTTAATTTAATTTGTAAACTCCCAGGCTTTTCTTTTTATAAATTTTCCTTTTTCTCCATCCGAAACGTGTCGATCGCTCTTTTGCGAAACGAAAGTGATCGTATATTATTTTCTTAAAAATCTAGCTTAATTCTATGCATTAGGACTATTATCGATAACATTATTGCAACTGGTCACTAATTGTGACTTTAACTTTTTCTTTTTCTCGATCTGAAACGTGTCGATCGTTCTTTTTGCCAAACCGAAGTGACCGTATATTCTTTTCTTAATACAAAATGAGGTGTTTACATATTTAATATTAATTACAGCTCCATCAGGGCGAGGGCGGCGCCACCATCCAGACCGTACAGAGTCTCACCGATGTCAACGGGCATGAGAACATGACCGTGGACCTCACCGAGACGCAGGATGGCCAAATATTCATCACCACCGAGGATGGTCAAGGTAAGATCCTTCCCTAAAAAAGTTCCTCTTAAGCTATAACTTCCCTCCCTAGGCTATCCCGTATCGGTGAGCAATGTGATCTCGGTGCCCGTCTCAATGTACCAGTCGGTGATGGCCAACATGCAGACGATCCAGACCAACAGCGATGGCACAGTGTGCCTGGCCCCCATGCAGGTAGATACCACAGCCACCAGCTCCTCGTCGCCGTCCTCAGTGGCGACGACGGGGTTGGCGGGCGGCGTTCAGTGTTACTCGCTGATAAGTGCTGGGACCGCGGTCCGGGCTCCGGGGGGGCGTTACTACCTGGCAGCAGCCACCACCGCCGGCAGCTCCTCCAGCAATAACAATAACAGCACCCTCACGAACAATAATAATAATAACAATAATAGCATTAAGATGCCCTTGCCCATAGTGCAGGCGGTGGCCAGCACGAGATCCAGTCGAAGGGGAGGCGGTACCTCAGAGGGAGCTGGAGCTGGGTTGCTGATGGTTCAGAAAAGGAGGAAGCTGGGGAGTAGCTCTTCCAAGAGTAAAACCCAAGGAAAAGCAAGCGAAGCTGGCTCCTCCTCTGCCGGCGCCGCCTCCATTCGGTGCGTGAACAGCGACAGCTTGATCAATGTGCAGCTGCAGCTGCCCTCGAAGAGCATCAAGCAGGAGCACCTGGAGTAGATCAGGAAACCCAGCACCCATCTCGAATCTAGTCAGGGAGAAAGTAAAGGGAAAGGAAGAAGGGAAAGGGATGCACACACTTGCCATGTTAAGCTTAGAGAATGCCAAAAAGGATGGAATTGAATTTGTTGATAATTGAAACCAAAAAAATAGGAAAGCAGCAGGCATCATGTTCCTAGTTAACAGAGCTACAAAAGAACCCCATTTAATTTTAGATTTTAGTCTTAGAGATCGTGCACATAATCTTGCAATACAAACCAAATATTAAGCGTACGTAGTCTGGAGTTTAAGTTTGTTTTCTTAGCACACACAGGGATCAGCCTTTGGTACAACTTGTGAATTTTTAACCCCCCCCCCAAAACGTAGTCAATTCGCATTGAAAATGCAGCGGGTTTCTGGCGGGAATTTTAGATATATATTACATAATGCCAATAATAGCCTTAGCCTTTAGACTTAGTTCTTAGTCCTTAGACGTCCTCGGGCGTGTGCTTGCAATTGAATTTTATGTTATAATTACCCCGTACCACCTCTACTATTATTGCTATTGTGTTTATCCCCCCCTATATTATTATTGCTATTGTGTTTACATGTTTTATTTTATTATAATATTTTACGTTGTTCTAGACCAAATTTAAACTGAAGCCAACAAATTTTATTGAATAAATCTTTTGTTGTTGTGATTTGATTATGATTTCGAGTTTGAGTTTTCATTTTGTGACGTCACAAAACACGGAACGAGATGTAAGTAGAGGTTTTAGAGATGATTTTAAACTAGGATTGTGAATATATGTAAAAAATATCGTATCGATCATTCTTTAAAAATATCAGGTTTTTTGCAATATGTATCACCAAAATGTATCGATATATCGATATTTTTATATTTCCGTATAAGAATATTAAAACTGCAAAAAAAACATTAACTTGCATTATAAATATTTTGAGTTTTTTATTCATTTAAAAAAAAAAACAATTTACTTTTTTCCGTTAAATAACAGAGATCTTAAGGTTGAATAGTTTAAGTAAGAATACAAGAAAAAACTTAAAAGACTTCATTTCAATTTTTAAACAATGAAAAAGTAAAATTTTCTAGAAAAATTAAATATATTGGTAACATGATTTTAGCTCCAAAATTCCTGGTCTTCTAAGGTAACTCATGGCCAATTTTGATAACTTCGGTAAAGTTTCTTTGTCAAAAAATATATTTCCAAATAATATCGATATTATTATTCGATATTAAATATTTCGATATAAATATTTATTTTTTTGTAAAAATATCGATAAATTGATATTTTGATTTATTATCAACAAACCTAATTTAAACCCTGATTTTATACCTGAGTTTCCTTTTAGTTGAGTGTAAGTATTATTGCTTTAATTATTATAATTTTATTTGCCTTTGATTTTTATACCTTTTTTTTCACCAGATAACCAGGCATATCGAGGAGGAAGAGGGTCTCAGTTTTCAGTTACCAGAAACAGCCCTTAGTTAAACCCCTTTATAATTAACCCTCTTTTATTTCCATCAACCTTCCTCGCTCTCAGGTGGAAAACGGCGACCAGCTAGAGACCATTACCATGTCACCCGGCATGCACCAGATGATGATCCAGGGCGGACCCGGCCAGGAGCCGCAGCTGGTGCAGGTGGTCAGCCTCAAGGATGCCACGCTGCTGAGCAAGGCCATGGAGGCCATCAATTCCGGCAATGTGAAGACCGAGGACACGATTATAATGGAACAATAGCTGGAGCCCATAGACGGCATGATCTCGCCGGGACTGAGCGAGTGACTTGCCGTGCTCCCTGGGCAAGCAAACAACACCTCTCCTGGCTTTACCAACTAACCCAATCTAGTCAAGAGAGAGCGTACTCTGTAAAAAGCGATCAATCAGTCTAGTCTTCGCATAGGAAATTATCTATTAATTATAAATTATAAATAACTCGTAACATTCTATTCTCTATTTTTTTTCGTCTCGTGAGTGTTTGTGTTTTTTTTTGTGGCTCTATAAATAGTTCAATTCTGGGCTGGATACTCATAGCTATAATATCGTAATATATACATATGCCTATGTCTAAGCATTATAAGCGTTACTTGTACGTACAACCCCCCATATATATCTATATCTTATATATATATATATGCGCGAGCCAGTTTGCAATAATTAACCGAAATGAAACCGAATATTTAACGACAAAACGAGAGAGCGAAGATTACAAATTAATTAATTAATTAATATATACAATCTAGGACAAGCGATTCCGAAACCGAAACCGAATCTGAATCTCCAATGCAATGTAAACAAACAACATCACTTTAAACATAATTAAATTACCTAATTATTAACGATTAACGAAACTATGCTATAACTCTATCGAATAAAGTGACCCAAAACGTGTACGGAACGACAAGGGATTGATTTGGGGGAGAAAGGAAGGGCAGGATACCCAGGTTTTGGCTTCATATTCTTCTATGCGCTGGAAATAACCAAGATTCTCTTCAAGCTAAACTAGTTTGTTGAAGATAGAGACTACTTTTGGGAGCTTCTAGCTTTAGCACCATTGTCTGCGCCTAAAACTCTCTTGAAATTTTTGAGGAGCATCTTAGGATGAGATATTTAATGGATTTTCATTACAAATAAATTGGAGCATCAGACATCGGTATCTTCGACTTCAGTTTCAGGTGCAGTTACAGTTTCCAGTTCCAAAAAAAAAAAAACCCAGCACCTGGTAGGAGAGCAAGGCGCCACAGGACTCTTGGAAATCTCATCTCTTTCATTCTTTTTGCCTAGTTTTGTAAATTATTCTAAAAATAAAAAAATATTGTAATCGTAATCGAATTCAAGTCGATTAATGCGATTAATTCCGCGACTGTAGAGCTACTCAGAGCTACAATTAGACCAGCTAGCAGGAAATCTTGAATTTTTTCTGAACTTGCAACGGACTTTCATTGGATTTCCATTAGTTATAAACTGGAGATAGGTCGCGGCCAAGGCATAGGTTTTTTCTTAGTCAATTCCAAGCTCGTAGGAAACACAGGACTGCCGAAAATCTCATATCTTTCTATTTTCATTCCCTAGTTTTATAAGTTGTTTTGTAAATATTAAAAGATGTAATCTAAATCGAAATCAAAACCGATTAATGCAATTAATGTGACCAGCCTGTAAATCTGAGGGAAGGAAGTGCAGCGTCTAATTTTGATAGGCCAGCAGCTGTCAGCAGCCATCAGCTGAAGCAAGGAGCAACAGGACTCTGAAAGATCTCATCTCTTTCTTTTATTTTTCCTCTAGTTTTATAAGTTGTTATGTTAACAAAGGAAAACAGTTGTAATCGATATCGAATTCAAGCTGATTAATCCGATTAGTACCTCTGCAATACAACTCTGTGCTCCAATTAATGTGACCAGCTCGCTGGTAGTGTGAGAAAAGGAAGTGCAGCGTCTAATTTCGATAGGCAAAGTCAATATAAATATTTTGATTGCCATAAACACGTTTCCCCCACTTCCCAAAGCCCCCTCTGTGCTTGTGTTTTCGCACAATTTAATAATGACCATGCCCACATATTTGCTGAATAAAAACCAGTTTGGACCGGGCAACGTGTGTTGCCTGCCTGCCTGCCTGCGAAAAAAATGTAAACAAGTTAAAAAAACAAGACAGAAAAAGGAAGACAACAAACAAAACATGTTCGAAAAATGCCAAAACAACTTTTGCAATGGGTGAAAGATATTTACAACCAATTTCATGCTTTCCCCCGGTGTCCAGCCGAAGCGGAGTCCTCATCCCCATCGGATTTTTCTCATTTTCCTGCGTGGGCGAGTTGAAAATCTAGGAAGTAGGAGATATTTCTTATATTTCAGATGGATTTCCTTGGTACTTGTAGTGGGGAATTATTTATATATATTTATTGTCGTCGTTGTCGTTGCCCTCCAGTGGGTTTTGATGATGAAAAGGTTATTGATCGGTTCGGTTCTCGCCTCCAGATTCTTGACAACTTCTGCGATTCTCCACCAGCCAAGCTCTTCTTCTGTGGCAGCTGCGGATGAGGCCAGATTCCTCCTCTAGCTTCCAACTTCTACTGGAAAAACTCGTTTCGCATTTCGCGTTTTTCCTCGAGCGCCTAAACCAAAAAGGTAACTCCTCCTGGCCACATCGCTTCCCCCTGTCCAGTGCCTCCAATTCTCTTGACGATCGATTGAAGGCAGGGAAAGAGATTGGTTTTTCCAGGCACTGAAGGAAAATATTGGGTTTTAAAATATATAAAGTGCTCTAACTTTCCTCTTTTAATTTTCTATTATTCCCAGTGTATACCATATTTTTGTCTGCTGGCCTGACTTGAGCGTTTTCCTTAAAACGTCAACAGGTTTTTCGGTCAACACTTGGCCAATTGCAATTGGAACCGAACCGAGTTCGAGCCGAGCTGGAGCCGCCTCTCTGGCCCCACTTTCCCCCCCCCCTTTTTCCTGCCTTGCAGAAAGTTTTTCTTGCCTTGCAGGTTTTCCACACTGGCATTCCAGGGGGAATCGGCCATCGATTTTCTGTTCCCATTCTATACAAATGTGGCTAGCAATCCCGTTTTTCCCCAATTTTCTGCATTCCATCTGAGATTCTTTGTGCTCCATTTTCCAGCTCCTTAATTTTCCAAATAATCCAATTAAAGCGGACTTGGCAGCGGGAAAATGGATGGATAATCGCTGTGAGAAGAGAAAGGAGCCATTAAAGATGCTGCAACGGGAGTGACAGGAAGACTGTGCCCATTTATGAGTGGCAAAAGTAGTAATCTTGGTAAGACAAGAATCTAAATAATAATTACAGTTGTTTTTTAAACAGAAAATATTCCTAGAGATTGGGAAATAACTGAATGGATCCTAAGGATATTATTTTATATAGTCAAATGCCAACATTGCATTTGTATGAGTGAAAATTGAACACTATATGGCTAGATGAGTAAAAAAAAAGTTTAAACAAATTGTAATATGGCAAAAAAATAGATCTAACCTACAAACTAGCTATTTAACGCTAAAAAAAGCCAAATCTAGCCACACAATTACAATTTATCTGCACTGATTCTTCTGCTCTCTTTTCTGCATTCTGTGAGAAAAATCCCTTTCCCACGGGATAGTCCGTGCCGACTAAATAATAATTACAGATTTCTCAGGAGTTTTTTAACAGAAAATATTCGTAAAGATTGGGGAATAACTGAATTGATTATAAGGATATTTTATGATCTTTCCGTTCTTATTATTTTTTAACCAAATTAAAAGCTTCCAGCTGCAGCTTCCAAGTTACAACTGTTAAAAACCAGTCGCTGGAACTCGAATTCCAAGCGGAGGATTCGCGACAAAGCGACGATCGTTTGACATTTTGTCGCCTGGCCCTCTCCACCTTCTCCTCCCAAGAAGGGGAGCACGAAGGGGGAGGCGGCACGCACGATCGCCAAAAGACTTCGGCTCCAAGCGACTTCGGCTCCAAGCCACTTCGGCTGGCGCGACTCAAGCGAGCCGAAAATCAAGCCGCCAGTCTTCGGTTCGAGCTCAGGCAACGAAGTCGCAGTCGGAGAAAAGCGCATAAACGAGTTACCGAAAAGAAGAAGCAGAGGCAGAAAGAGAGGGAGAGAGACAAGACAAGCTGAAACTGTGCGTGAAATCGGTAAACCAAAACCAAAACCAAAATCAAAACTGAAAAATTGAAAATCGAAAACTGAAAATAAACGAAAATTAAAAATTAAAAACTAAAACCGAAAGCGAAATCGAAAATAATCGAGATATATCTCAAGTCGCGTGTTTATTTTTTATACATTTTTTTATGGTTTATATAACAAAGTTTCCATATTTATTAATTTTTAGCCAACAAAACATATAAATTTCAAATTGGAAACATACAACAAGGTGAGTTGATACTGGATACGGGGCTCGTTTATAAACCATTTATAGTTTGATTAAAGAGTTATTGGCTCCAAGACTAGTTTTAAGCAGGCTCTGGTGGTGGAACGGGTCCGAAAGCTCTCAAGACTCAAACTCAATGCCAGGCCCAGGCCCAGAGCTCGGCTTTCAAATCGCTTGGCTATCGAGTGTGTTTATCGATTGTGGAATTCGGTAATTAGCATACCAAGCAGGCAGATCTTTAAGAGATCTTTCTTCTTGGCTTGGCTTGGCGTCGGCCATCAATCTCCATTAAAACGCGCCGAGAGACAATAAAGCGACACAAGTATAATTATGCGTAAAGCGTTCTTCTTGGGTGCGACAAGGTCGGCTACGAACTGTAGAATCTATACATAACTCTCTTCCAGATTCCCGTATGCCCGATCCTTTGTATTTTTCGGGTAATTTACTGCCGATCGTTCACATTCCCGAATTCCAGTTGAGGTCATTCGCTTACAGACTCTTCAAAGGTTTCTTCTTTGGGGATTTCAAGATTTTCGGGGATTTAGACATCAAAGAGCAAGCTCTTCTTCCACAGTCTTTTGTCTTTCTTCTGTGGCTTTTGACTTGATTTGACTTCACTTATCTCACTATGTACTTTATGGCCCAGTCGACGTTGACGTGACTTGAAGCGGGCTAATTGAAAGCCAGGGAACACGAGAATACCCTGAGATCTCTGGGGATGCTCAGATCAGAGTAAAGATACGACACAGAACACAGAGTATTAAATGGTATTAAATTGGACTTTATTTAGTATTAATTTTAAGTGATTTAAGTATCAAAATCTTTATTATTTTTAATATTTTTAAGGGTTTTGATACTTAAATCAATTAAAATTAATACTAAATAAACTCAAATTTAATACCAACTTCTTAGTATTCTGGTGTGTATCTTTTTCTTTTGGATATACTCTTTTTTCTTTAATTTCTTGATTTATTCCTGTAGTAATTCATTTAGTTACAGCTTCCCTAGAGCATCTCTAGTGCGATCTTGGCCTTTTTCGTACCTCTCCCCTCGAAATTTGTCCGTGTTTTCTTCTCTTTACTTTGTGTGGTTCTTTTTTTTCTATGCTCTGTGCTCGAGTGAATGGCATAAGGCATTAGGAGAGTTGGGGAGTGGGGAGAGCGGAGAGGGAACCACACCTGAGGCAGGTAGATAGAAAGATGCTCAGGCATCTCTATTTGGTCTGCCAAGTCCGCTGTGTTTGGAGCTGGGTGTGGTCTAAGCAAACAGGAGATCCTGGTGAAAGCGCAAAACGTAGCTTTAACTTGGCCCTAAACACAGATCAGATCCTTAGCGAAGTCAAAAGTGAAATTGCAAACTGGTAAAAAAAAAGCAACAATCACATACAACTAACAACAAATCGACTTTGGCCATAATAATTGGCGGAAAGAGCAAGAGAGGGAAAGAGAGACGCCTGAGTGGCTGCCAAATGCCCGGAATCGATCCACTCCAGTCCCCAGTCCCCTTCCCTGCCATTCAATCCAATCCAATCCAATCACATCAAAATGTTTACAATCCAAAACCCAAAATTAAGCCAAAATAAAGAAAAAATTAACTGCAATAAAAAGATACTCTAACTAATGCTGATTATTTAAGCTAACAAGGAAAGGAAGAAAGAAAAACCATTAAGAAATGTAATTCCAAGGCACTATCATCAGCTTTACAGCCGATAGTTAAGTCTAAACCAAGCTGAGCCGGTTTTTACAAGTAGTAATCCTGGTTTTTAATAACAATAATACGAAATAATAGCCCTAATAAAATATTAACTAACATAATTCATGAAAGTTGCTTTAATATATTTATTACGGCAAAACCCAGCACGATAAGTTCTTTTAATGCATGAAAACTGTACAGAATCTGTACAGATTTCAGCACATGAAAAATGCACAGATTATGTACAGAATTCTGCACATGAATATCATCACCAGAAAGTTGCAAGGATTTCAGTCACAATTGAGGAAATAAAATCAAGAAGAGAACATAATATTAAATTAAAACCTAAATTCGTTGCCTTATTTTTACCCCTAACATTTAAGACCAATTTAAAGAAGGGTATCACCCACTTCGACTTGAATCCTTCGCCCCTCGCTGGCTTCGTTAATCGAATCGAAGTGGAAACCAAATTGGTCGGGGCCTGGTGGCAATGCTGAATGAGAAATAAAAACCGAGAGACGTAAAAACAAATAATTAAGCATGTACAAAAAGAGAAATATGATTAAAATTCCCGGGGCATACGCAGATCACCCCGAAACCCCTAGCCCCCCTAACAATTTAACACATTATCGTTTCTGTTGCTGCTGCTGCCCCCCAAGAAAGGAAAGCGGTTGAAACGAAAATTATTTCAAATATTTTTGCAATTATATTGAAAGTGTTTTCGATTTTCTTCCAACGCTGACGTGCCAAAGCGCACTAAGCCGAGCTGACTCAGAGACTTTAGCAGGTGGTGTTAATGGGGGAGAATACGCCATGGAAATCGTTATTGCCATTGTTCACGTTGAGTTATCTGTCCAACGAACAATGCGTTGGATGGGCGGCACGATGCCAAGTCATTTTCGCGATCCAAAACTTAATAGATTTGCCGTAAACTTAAATGTATAGATAAAGCGGAGGCTCTAAAAAATAAATGGTATTTTTACAGTCTATCTGTAAGCATTGTTGCAATTAAAGCAAGAAATAAATAAACTATAAAGAGTTTTATATCAAAAATCGCAGGCAAAATAAAGCTTATTTATATTTAATAGCTAAGGATAATATTAACAAATATTTAGCTAATATTCGTATATATTTAGATAAGCAAGATTGCTATTTTTACTAAGGGTAGTGCAAGTATTTTTTTATATCGATTGTTGGAATTTGCATGTTCAAATGTACAAAAGTCACATAGATAATTGTGCACGCATATATTCATAGTTGTATGAATGTATGTGTACGAGAAGTAGACGCACATTCCGATGGAATGGAAGAAACCGCTAAAAGTAACGGGACCATCGTGCATCTCGTTCTCATCTTCTCGTCGTTCTTTTGCTCTCTCGATATTCTCGTTCACTTCTATTCTGGCGTTGAGAGCGTGCGGTTCATACAAATCTAAGTGTGCATTATTATTTGTTCATTGGAAGGTTGCCTGGTTAATACTTAATTGTATTATATATATTTATTAACAAAACCATAGGTTATGGGCCCAGACACAATTGCAGTGAATAAATAATAGTGCTTTAATCGTTACAAAGTGAAAGTGCATAAAAGTGAAGTGTGTGTGCATACGAATGTGCATATCTACATACGTACATATATGTACATACATGCGAAGTGGTTTATGAACAACAAGGAGTGATTCCTGAACAATAAAAAGCATTAAATTGGTTTTATGTATAACGCTGCGACAAATTCGCTGCAAAACATTTTTCTATTTCCAGGAAGAAGGGCATACATTTCACCAATTCGCCGAGATCTTTCTAGAACGCACATTTTCGAATTCGCCGAGACATCTTTCTAGAACACACACAAACGCTTCGACAAATTCGCCGCAAATCTGCACGTTGCGACGGGACAGTGTTGCCAAAC
>VNJO01001738.1:0-12528 GCA_008042535.1 Drosophila tani | reverse complement strand
GCACGTTCGTCTTGCGTTTGACTTTCATGGACATTCCGACTATATGTTGCTCGACGTGTACGTCGTCCAATGTTTGGCCGTCTTATAGCAGGCATTATTCCTACAAATCACAGGAAGAAATTAAACAAATCCGGACGTCTGATAAAAACGAATAAGAAACCGAATAATATTGAAACGATTTGTTTTTACTTTGACATATATTTCGATACACTACTCTTTTATATAATTTGATATTTTAATTATTTGTTTTTCACCATTACCCTGGAGGATTTTCTAAAAATTTTATTATGTTCTGACCTTCTCCTGTTAGTTACCTACAACTGAAAAAAAATTTGAACAAAATCGGCCCAGCCGTTCTTGAGGAGTTTTTTACGATACATTTTTTGGGCTCCATTTTTATATATATAGATTACGATTGGTAAATTTTTATATTGATATCTAATAAACTGAGCGAGTTATTAATTTTTTTTTTTCAAATAATCGGTAAAATTCCCCAAAGTGCACTGTATACCTACCAATAACCAACAAAATTTGAATGGGCTTTAAACGAAGTGTCTCTGCCTCACGACGATTCCTCAGTTTCTGTGAAAACCCGCTGGTGCAACCGACGAAAACCGGGAAACAAACAAATTCCCGCGCCCACACATATGCAGACTAAAAGCGCCTGAAATTGCACTAGAGTTGATGGACTACTTTCCTTAAAGCTGCAAATAAAATAAGAGGCGCTGAGTAGTCGCAATTTTGACTTTGCTCATTTTTAATGGGTTTCGTTTTCCCCCTTTTTTTGTTTTTTTTTTAAATCTGGCAACTTTGTCGGGGATTTGCGGGGCTCATTTCCAGAGATTTTTTGAGGTCTCTTGAAGCAAGCACAAAATTTGTGCGGCATTAGTGTGCATTAATTTGTCAAGTGCCCGCGAATAATTATTATTTAACTTGTGACGCTAATGCAGCAGCTCCCTTCTGCTTGGATTGAAGCACGAGGCTCGAGGGCCGCCCACGCTGCAATTGAGTGCCTTCTGGCCATCTGCTCGTATACGCAATGTCAAGGTCCCTTCTTGGGATTCCTCCTTTTTTTATTTTCGGAAATTATATGTAATCTTACTATAATTTGGGTGTTCCCTATACGTCTTTGTCTAACTGACTAAAACTATCGCAAAACGACTGAAACTATCGCCAATATATTTAGACGCATAGGGAACGACCAAAAAAAATTTGGCTGCTGACTTTGCAAATAACTGATTTCAAAGGCTCTCTGTTTTTGTAAACAGTCGAGGAAAATACCTGCATGAAAAACATGGAACAAATTACCGTTTTGCATTTGGTATGTCGATGGCAGCGAAATTCCGCTAGCGGAGAAGCCAACGGAAGACCCTGAAGCGTTCTACTCCGGGAAACAAAGATATTGCATTAAAATGCAAGCTGTTTGCCACCATCGAAAACTGATTCGACACTTGGTGGTTGGGTGGCCAGGGAACGTTCACGACACACAGTGGGGTATTGGACCCCAAAAGTGGCGATCAAATTAGATATCACAAAACTAAGTAAAAAAGGTTGTTTGTTTTTAAATTAAATTATTTGTTTTATTTTTAAAATTAAAATTAATTTTCCAACATTTGTTTTAGTATGATATTTTATATGTTTTTAAGAATTTTGTAACCAAATTTTTACATAAGAAGTTTTAAAATATTCTTGATTTTAATGACTACTATATCTTATCAAATAAAAACACCTCTTAACGAGGTAAAATTAAAGTGACGATGGCACCTTCAACTTCAAAAGTTTGTGATATCAAATTTTGTTACGATTAAAAGTAACGTTAACAAAAACACCCCAATTATTTTTGAAAAGATAATTCTTACGGTTTAGGGAAATAAATATAAGATAGTTATAAAATGAAAGCTTTATGTTTATAATCAACTGTGGAAGCGTATGGTATCTGATTCTATTCTAAATATCGCTTGACTTACGTACTTCAGAATGAACTTCATCTTCCAGTTGAGTGATCAGCCAGAAGTCAATTTTCAATTTTGCAGGATATTTCTGAATGCATAAAACCTTTACAGAATCAAGCATTATTGATGAAAACAAAGTGCTTTCAGAGCAGCTCGCTCGCTGTTTAATTGAGTGGAATTTCAGTGAAAATCACTGCGTGTGTTGCATGTAAACTGACTGCTGTCTTCATTTGTTTCGTTTTTTACTATATGGGCGGGAACTCGGATTTCCTTTGAGGTTCTTTTTACGCCTCCGTTGGTTGTACGATTGCTGAAATTGCAATCAGCGATTGCTACGGCATATAGTATGACCCAATGAAACTCAACGCCGAAGTGATGTAATCCACATTTATTAAAAATCAAATACAATTAGAAAACATTTACAAATCATAATACATTATTGCTAATATGTTTCACATATCTCATTATCTACGTTTTAGTGTCTTTGACTTAAGTTAGGAAGGACTGGCTATGGCTACCATATAATACACATACATTTATTTATATGGGGATATGTCGTTTCGGGATATTTTGATCCTCTGAGTACCCCTAATTGTATCTTACTGTCAGGGTGATTACTTCAGCTTCTTAGGGATAAAACATTTATGTAAAACACACAACTGAGCTCGGTTTCGGATTGATTTTTAAATTCCTTCACAAATTCGAAAGTTACGCTTCAGATGAAAACCTTTAGTTTGATTAGGTATTTTATTTGGTGTGTGGGAGTTCTGGTAATAGTTGTTATAACATTCATAAATAAGTTCCAGCTGTCGCCAAATCACAAAAATATCCCGACCATGCTTCATCACAATCTAATCTAATCAGGGCACGGCTGATAGGTTCCTCCTCGACTGTAATCTTACCCTTAAAGCAGACACAAGTAGTAGCAATAATACACAACGTGATTGCCCTAGGGTTGTTATTGTTGCGTTTAAAAAGTATTTACAAAAGTTCACTTATTGCTTAGATCAGTTTACAGCTGGAGATTGCATCTGCGAAATGCAACTCGTTACAACTAGGACTACCGGACTACTGGACTACTGGTAAAAGCGTTTTGTTACAATGCTCCCCTTTCTTGATTTATTTACTACTTCATAAATCAATGATAAATATACAATTTACAGAGTACGCTAGCGTCTTAATAGGTAGCACTCAAGACATCCAATACAAGTTTCGTTTTTATTTCAAGTGATTTTTTTTTTAAATTCGTTTTTGACTTATAGTATGTTATTCTGAAGTGGTTTACGCTTCGTATAATTTGATGCAATGTCTTAGGTGTTGAGTATTGTTCTTTATAATCTATTGTTAACGTCTCTTTTTACCAGCCAAGGAATTAAAATTTTTGGATCCCAATTCCAATAGGAATATGAAGTATTCGCATATAAAGTGATAACTATTTGAAAAAAACATGTGAAAGTTCTTAATAATAACCTTTCGTTAGTCTTTACCTCCGATTCGGATTTAATAAAGTATTGCTAACGAGATATAAATAATACAAGAAAATAAATACTTTTTATGGCTTCCCAATTTTAAATTTTAACAAGAAAGAAAGCGAACTTCGGTAAACCGAAGATTGTATATAGTGGTCCGATCTCGGCCGTTCTGACATATATACTGCGTGCTAATGAAATACGACTATGCTGAAAATTTCAGCTCGATAGCTCAAAAACTGAGAGTCTAGTTCGCGTTGAAACCGACAGACAGACAGAAGGACAGACAGGCGGACATGGCTAGATCGACTCGGCTGGTGATGCTGATCAAGAATATATATACTTTATGGGGTCGGAGATGCCTGCTTCACTGCGTTGCAAGTATCATGGCAAAATTATAATACCCTCTGCAAGGGTATAACAAGCTTTCTATTACTGGGTTTATACACAAACACGAATTCAAGCATTCATATTGACAGATCAGACCAGCAGAGTTCAGCTGGTAGCCCCAGACCATTTCCCGTTTTGAATGCATGTATTTGGCATAGATTAAAGCCAGTATATTAGAGTTTAATAATCAGCTAAATATACAACACTTACAGGTCTGATATCTCATCTTTCAATATGAATGCATGAATTCGTGGTTGTGCATGAACCCAGTATATGTTGGGTTAAGAACACTCTTAAATAATACTTTTCCCAGGGTATTCGGCCTCCTGCTGTGAATTTTCCCCTACTTCTTTATCATTGTCCTTCCCCCGAAAGCAGCATATGTTGCCGAGTCAGCGGAAGGAGCGGCGAATGAGGAAGCGGATGTGGGCTTTAGGACTCGGCTGTCTTTGACGGCCTTTGTTGTTTGCCCGGTGGCCTGCCATTAAAGTTCAATGAAGTTCCCCGAGTCCGACACTTTGCGACCTAGCCGCGACCTGCCTCTGGTAAGGATTCAATAAAGTGGAAAAAATATTTCCGCTGGCGATAAAATTGCTATAAATTTTCAAGTGCCACGGGGCTTTGGCTTCCTCGAGTCTGTTGCTGGGGCCAAGTTTGGGGCGCTAAAAATTTGTCAGCAAAAATGGTACGAGTTTTGTCGGCTGTTTGTGAGGTGTCATCGAGACAGGCTCTTTGAGTGGCTGCCACTAATGGCGTCATTACCTATCATTTGGACCCCGACCCCCTCAAGTCCCGTCCCCGTAATTCAGGGGCTCTAAACTTGGCAGCTCACATTGAAAACTTTCATCCGGTTTTCGTTATTACAGTTGTTGTAACGGCTCTTGGTTGTTGTTTGATGTCTTTTAAGCAGCTGCTCCGACTTCTCCACCAAGGGCCACTGGCTTCTGGCTATTGGCTACAGGATCCTGAATCCACAGCCTGACCTCCTCGTGGGGCCGTCAAATTCTTACGTGACCAGCTGAAATTTTTCATTTGCTCACAGAAATAAAACAAAATGAATGAACTTTTCAAATAAAAATAGCAATCTGCGGGCCCGAAGAGCAGCAACCACACGAATAAACAACAAAAGTCACAAATTGCCGTGGATTTGTGTACGTGTCAGTTACTTTAATGGGTCCCAGTCCCAATAAAATTCTTTGTGCATTTGCGGCTAGAGAACTCCCCATAAATTTAATGTATAATTGCCAAATTCCAAACCAAATAGCATTTATCGATTGGTATTTTCCCAGCGACATTTTCAGAGAATTTAAGGAAAGCTGAGAATATTAAATACTAGTTTGTGGTATACCAGAATCACAACATTTAAAAGAAATTAGTGAAAGCGATCCTTAGTTCATATTTGGAAATAAAGAACCAGACAGTTGCAAACATTTTTAACTACATTTAGCGACTGAATAAAATTTTGTTTTTTAAATGCTTATCTAGTTGATACTACAAATCATCAATACGAAACTTCCTGTCATAAAATTTCAAATTTTCAGAAAAAAAAGAACATACGTCGAGTATGGAAATTAGACTTACTGCGCTTATCTGTGCTCACACACCAATTCACGCATATATGTATATTGACAGGTGCAATATTAGTATTTTTAGTTGTTTATTAAAGAATAGTACTGCGTTTATGAATTCGTGTGCGAGCATCAACGCAGCAACTGTGCAATACCAATTATTATTAAGGTATCAGTTTGACATTTAAGTATATTCTCATAGGGCACAAGGATATTATAACTTCGTGCAACCCGTTTTATGAAACAGACAGAAGGAGGCATCTCCGACCCCATACAGTATACACATTCTTGATCAGCATCACCAGCCAAGTCGCTTTGACCATGTCCGTTTGTCCGTATGATTAACAGATCTGAGACTATAAGAGCTAAGGCAGCAATTTGGTGACATCATTCCAATCCGTTGCACGCATGTCAAGTTAGTTTTAAAATTTGGCCACGTCCACTTCCGATTTAAAGTTAATATGTAAAATAAATATTTAGGCTTGTGCGGACGTTTTCTAAACATTTGAGTTATTAGGCAATAAAGTGGGATCTTTAAGATTGCGTCTAAAAGGCACCTCTAATGCTTGTTGCGACGCTGCATGACGCCCGGGTCATGGTTCGATACCCTGGCGCTGGCGAAGTTTTCTTCCTTCTTTTTCTTTTATTTTATGTGTGCTATTGTTTTATATTTTTGTTTCGTTTTACAAAAAAATTAGTTAGAGGGGAAACAGTTAATAAGCTGGTAAAATAAAAATGAACACGGGCCGATCTGGCTGTGGCCAAAACTTTTCATTCGTTGAATTTTAAGTGGTTTTTATACCCTTGCAGGGTATTATAAATTTGTCCAGAAGTTACCTACGCAGTGAAGGAAGCATCTCCGACACCATAAAGTATATATATGTTTAATCAGCATCACCAGCCGAGTCGATTTAGCTGTCCGTCTGTTTGTCCGTTGCTACGCAAACTAGTCTCACAGTTTTTGAGCTATCTGAATGAAACTTTGCAGTTAGTCTTCTTCCTATTGCAGTAACTATATATGTCGGAACGGCTGGAATCGGACCACTATATCTTTTAGCTGCCATTGGAATGATCGGAAAATTAATGGAAAAAAATTATAACTTCCCGGTTTTTTAACGTATTATTATAAAATTATTATAAAATTTCACTAAGATCAGAAAACTATATCATATAGCTGCTATAGAATTTATATGAAAATGATTTATATGAAATTGTAAAATTCTACAAGTACATATAAAATGTGTAAGTCAATTTACAAACTTCGATATTTTTTAAGTTAACCAAAATGGATAGATTTTCAATGATTCAATTGCAGACTGCAAGGGTATACAAACTTCAACTTGCCGAAGTTAGCGTCCTTTCGTGTTTTAATCTAATACAGACACTTGGGTACCGGGTATCTTACGGTCGAGTATAGCTTTCTGACTTGTTCAGTATCAATTGGAAACTAAAATCGCTAGCTGTAGTTTGAAATTCAACTAATCTATCAAACTAATAAGAAGGAATACGGATTTTTTTGCTATATATGTGAACCGAACATCTCGACGTCTTTGTATTTAAGTTTTCTATGTACCTTTCCCTTTGTGTTATTCCAGTAAGTGCATCCATTTCCATCTCCTGCTGGCTAAGAACAATCGTAATTCTCAGGAGGACAGCAAGTGAAGAAACCTATGCTCAACCCCATAGTCTTGAAAATCCTGTGGGGGCTTGCCCCCACTTCAGCCCACTCAAGGGCCATGTACTTTCAATGGAATGCAAATTGAATTTGATTTTAATTAGAGGCACATAAGCGCTTAAGCCCCAAGGGCTTTAGACCACACTCGCTGCAGAGAAGTGAGGGTCGACGGGTTTTCTATCCCCGAAGATTGCGTATACGACACGTTGGGCGGTGCATTTATCTGTTGCTCGCCACTGCCACGCTTCTCTTTAGGACACCTCTGCCTGCGGCGGAGGACGTCCTTGGGCGTGGGTGGATCGGGGCGGTGGATTCCTGGAAGTCTACACTGGGACACTTGTGCGGATTGGCCTTAAGCTTGCCGGGCTTCACGGGCGTCTGCTATCTGCTGGGACGCCAGGCACTCGTGCTGGAATAGCGGCATAGCAGGACCTTCTTGAAGGCCTGCCGGAACACCTTGTTGAAGATGGTGTAGAAGATGGGGTTGACCATAGAGCTGGCGTAGCCCAGCCACGTGACCACGTCGAAGACCCAGTGGCTGATCCGCTCCTCGCACTCCGCACACACCGTGGGCAGGAGGTTCAGGACAAAGAAGGGCGACCACAGGATCACAAAGGTGAAAAAGACCACGCCCAGGACCTTGGTGGCCTTCTGCTCCAGCCGTATGATCCTGCCGTGGCGCGACGAATTCCTCGAGATCACGCTGGAGTTCCTCGAGTGATGGGATCGCACGGTTTGTTGTCTCTGCAGCATGCACGGCGATGAGGTGGTGGTCCTAGTTTTGCCGCTACCGCCACACTCTCCGCCAGCCTGGTAGTTCATGTTCTGGTGACTCCTGAGCGTGGCCGATCTCCTTAGAGGCGTAGATGAAGTGGAGGTGGCCGTTTTGGTGGGAGTCAACAGCAGGGAAGTGCGGACTCCACCGAAGCTGCTGCCGCGCCTCCGATGACGAGTGGCATCCCATGTGACCACCGAGGCGGTTTTCGAGATACTCAGTTTTCTACGGCTGGGACACGGAGTTCCGGGCGCTGCCAGGTAACCACTGCCATCGCTCTGAACTGTCAGGGAGCTGCCCTGATGGTGGGCCGAGTGCGGACTGAGGGTGGATCCGCCGGTAGATAGAGTTGCTCCACCTGCAGAACCTGCCGCACTGGATCCTCCACCAGTTATTCCCGCACTTATACTGGAGGTCAGGGCCTTTTTGTTGCCACCACCGCTACGCAGGAGCAGCTCCATTTCACTGGGCGAACTACTCACCGCCGTTGTCGTGGTGGTGGTTCCCCGGAACGCGGACGAGATGATTTTCACCTCGGCGGTCTTCACGCAGTTCTGGAGCGGCCTGTCGCCGAAATAGGGACAGGTGCACACTGAGGGCAGTTGCAAGTAGTCCGACGGGTGATTCAGGTCATTTGTGTGGCACTGCTTTGGGTTCACCGGCGGATCCAGCTCAGTGTCCGAGTGACAGCCCTTGGCTATCGGCGTGGTCTTCGGTTCGTGTCGATACTCCTCCTCCTTGTCCTCATGGGTATTGATGTCGTCGTCGTCGAGGCTCTCCTGTACGGTGGTGTGGCGTGGGTAGAGCGCATTCTTAGGGAGACTGTTGTGGCGCTTGTGGCGGCACAGAGTTGACGTCGGCGTATCCATATCCTCGTCGGCTTCTTCGTCCTCGTGGCCGGAGTGTAGATCGCGTCCAGGGACCGCCAACGACGCCCTTCGTCGCATTTTGTAAGCTCTGAGTCGCTGGGAGAGCTGCGAGAGAGTGCTGGAAGTGCAAAAGATGTCTTATTTTTTTTTTTATTTAATAAATATGTTTCTTAAAGTGCTAGTTTTGACTGTATGTTCTCATAAATGTTTTATAAAGTTATCATTAAAGCGAGAGCGCCTCAAAGAAATTCACAAGTCTGGATTCTGGATTCTTGTGTTGTCGAGCCAGACTAGACTCGAAGTTAGCGAAAACGCTTAGATATTGTAATGACATTTAAAATTGTAATGAACACCTAACTGGATTATTATTATATTCTTGCAGAGGGTATTATAATTTTGCTATTTCATTTGCAGCGCAGTGAAGAGAGCATCTCCGACCATATAAAGTATATATATTGTTGATCAGCATCACCAGCAGAGTCAATCTAGCCATGTCTGTCTGTCCGTCTGTCATTCAGTCTGTCTGTCTGTCCGTCTGTCGGTTTCAACGCGAACTATTCTAACAGTTTTTAAGCTATCGGGGTGAAATTTTCAGCATAGTCTTATTTCTTTTGCACGCAGTATAATTGTTGGAACCGAGGAAATCAGACCACTATATATTATACATTCTTTTACATGTAAAATGTAAAATGTGTAGGTAAATGTTATACAAATTTACAAACTTTGATATTTGAAAATTTTACCAAAATGGATCGATTTTCAAAGATCCAATTGCAGACGGCAAGGGTATACAAACTTCGGCTTACCAAAGTTAGCTTTCTTTCTTGTTTTTATTTGCTATTTATCCCAGTTTGCTTCATTAGAACTCCGTTTAGAAATTAGAAATATATTGTGCGACAAGAATACGACAAAGTGTTTCCGATGGCATTTTTCGCGCTGAACACAAATCCAACACTTCACGTTAAAATGATAAATTTTTCAAGCCCAGTTTAGTGTTCTGCGCAAAAAATCTCTTCGGATACACTATGTCGCATTCTATTTGCAGAACCCTTGCAGGGCAGTGTAATTAAGGGACTCTAATTGACATTTCATGCCTAAGGAAGGTGTTAAAATTAGGCCAATTACGAGGTAAGCCGATTTTCTGAGCTAAGCGTCTGCTCAATGAGGCGAAAATAGATTGTTATTTGGCGTAAGTCTTTTTTCCTTCTGCGTAATTGGGAAGAAGTCGCATTCCGCTTTAAAAGCTTTTTTCCGTGTTGAAATTATTTTTCCGACACATTCCCCCGAGGAAACCGTGTGGTTTTATTAGTAAAAGTATATAAAATATGACAACGTTTTACCCCGCTGATTTATTGATTTTGTGCCCATCGCTGCCCCATTTGCTTTCTTCTGGCGTTGTACATTTTTAATTAAAATTGCGCAGCCAATTGGCAAACTCTATTCCGAAGCGGGAAAGCACCTAAACCAAAGCAGTGAACATTCGGTAGCAGTGAACAATCCAGCAGCACGCTTCGTGGTCAGCTCCTTTCACTCACTCGCACGCCCCGAAAAGTAGGCAGCACTTTTGTGTTCGCGCTCTGCGGTTTACCGCCATGTAGCACATTTTTTCTTCCGAGTTTTGCCCCACCTTATTTACTGCTTTCTGATGCACTGAGAAAACTTTTCTATTTTGAATGACGTTGTTTCATGGCAAAATTAGACTTCGATAGAGAACTAAAATGCTGCAGATAAGTCAAACGTTTATCTTAAAACAAGTTAATGCTGCATGTATAACTTGGCCTAATTAAAAATTAGTGTATAATATTTACAACTAATTTTTTTCTCTGCTGAGCTGCTTCCCTTCATCAGCTCGTTTTGCATTCATTTTAATAAAGCGCATAAATTTCAGAGCTGCCTTTGCGGTTTTTGTCTTGCCGCCCCGTTTGCTTTGCATGCAAATTCGCGCAAACTTTATTTGGCCAAGACGAAGGACGAAGGAAGGCCAGAATAGGGAAGATGGTGGGGGCTTGGTTAGCTGCTAATGAAGGCATCAGGTTAGGCGGAAAGAAGGACAAGTGGCAGGGCAGGCGTCGCGACGCTGGATAAAGATGTCAGCTCATTATGCATCCTTCTCGTTTTTGATTTGTTTGCACGAGACGTGCGCATAAATTGAGATGCGTTGGAACAGGGCTAAGCCGTGGGGTCGTAGGGGCGATTGTGTTTGCGCCCAACTTCTCATTATGCAAGTGAAACAAAGCCGAGCTGACGCCGAGTTTGTTATTGTTTCGCCCACAAAGGAGTTAAAGAGCTGCCAAGCTCATCAAGACGTCGCTGGGGGCCCCGCTGGCAAATTTCTCTCAAGCTGCACAGAAGATGAAGGCGAAGCTGAGTCCAAAGCCAACTTCCACGAATTCAAACTCCACGAATTCACTTCCGTTGTCTTTCGTATTTATTACAAAAAAATTATACATGTAATTTTGATTATATTTAAAGTCAATGGAACGTTATGGATTTTAACTTAATTGTTTTAGCTTTACCAGATCTTCATTTTAATTGTAGGGGTTTCCCATATTTCTAAAGAAATGTTTTCAGTGTCAGTGAGCCAAAATTAGAATGCGCCCCACACATCATTTGTCAACTTTCAGAAAAGCGAAAGACGACAGATTGTTAAGCAATTAAAAGCCACTCCACTTAACTTCGAACTCGTAATTTTCCCGAGCTTTTGTAATTTTTGCATTGCATTCACAGGAGCGTGATTCAGTGCGCAGAAAAAAGGCAAGCTGAAATCCATTTATTGATTGTGCAAACTCGTTCAACTGTCAAACAATGTGGCAGATATGAAGGCACAATGCCCAATATCGCAGCCAGTTCGATAAAAGCGCCCAGTCAGAATGATATATGATATAAGCGCATATATAAATGGGTGAAAAGAGCGAACGTGGACGAGATAAATTTTCGTGCATTTCGCCAGCTCAGCTACCACTTTCTATGGCTTTAAAGACCACAGCGGAAATTTCAGTATTTAGTGATTGACTAAATGTTGCATAGTAAAATAAGTTTGAATTAAGTGTGAATAAACGAATAGTCTCGGGTTCAGCTTGCTGAAGTAGAGGTAATTAAATCTTAAATAAAAGCAATTTAAATATAATACTTCGTTTTACTCCCAAAGTTAATATTGTAAGTAGAGCAAACCAAATGAAAATTAAAGTTAAGGTTTCAGTTAAATCCAATTAAGGGGAAAAGCTTTTTGTGGACAAGAGGCCCAGGCGTTTTGATTTAAACAAATAAATCAAGAAATGTCAAAAAGACACAGAGATCAGGTTATATACAAGCAGCAGACTTGACTCAGACATTGCCAGTAGCGTAATCAGTATCCGACTGCTGTTTAAAATGAATAAAATGTTATACAGTGACGAACTTAATTATTGGCATAGTTGGCATGTCTGACTTTCACACAGTTTTTCTCCACTAAAAATTGTGATTTTTGCATCAAACAAATTTTAGTCATATACATTGATTAATTTACAACAAAACTAACTTTATTTCACTTCCGTACCTCTTTTCATTAATTAAAAAAAATTAGAAATGTAAAAAAACAGCCGATTTTTCCTGAACAAAATTATTGGTTATACTAAACTATTTTGGTAAAATTTAATCGATTTTGCTATTTTTTTCTTTAAATTCCCCGTTATCTCTATTTTTGGAATGGCATGGTGATAAATTTTCAAAGTGAAAACATCCTAGTACCCTTTTTCTTAGCAAAAATAGCTAGATTTCGGGCAAATGGGGGGTAAACAGAAGGAAACCACCGTATCTCAGTGGAAAATTGATTTGTATCCGCAATTTCAGAG
>VNJO01001737.1:0-10778 GCA_008042535.1 Drosophila tani | reverse complement strand
CCTAACCTTTTACATGCACTATACATACATTTATGTAAAAACTCATGTAGAGTCATTTAGAGACGTTCACAATGCAATAAAATTTAAAGCCATCCAAGAAAATTTAATATAATTTAAATTTAAAAGAAATCGTTAAATTTTTTTTTTTTAATTTAATCTAATTTTTGCTTTTTCCACTACTTTGACGGGAAAACAGGAAATTTTTCGCACTCATAACTTCTGAACGACTAAAGTTACAGAAACGTCCAACATGTCGTTGGAAAAGTATTTTGATATGATAACTACTTTGCCCTAAGAAAAATTTTCTAAATATTATAATTAAGAATTTAGAATTAATTTTTTTTTAAGATTAAAATTTTTTTTTTAATGGCTTTTACGATTTTTATAGTAACTTCAGGCCGTATAGACCTTGAGATATTTTGGGGTATAACACATATCTCCGAAAATTCGCTTTCTCATCAAAATTAGTAGCAATTATCCCATATAGCTTCTTATATGAATTTTTTTGTTAATTTTTCCTATTTGAGTTTCAAACAAAAACTTATAACAACAATGGAAGACCTATGTATGTACATGTCATTTAAAAAACTTAGCTGAAAAATTTAAGAAGGCAAAATAAGCAGCGTGCCGATTTTGAAACTAATTAAAAACTTTTTAAATATTTTTGTTTAAATAACTATTAATCGTCACAAAATTTGGTATCAGAAATTTTTGGAGATTAATGTGCCATCGTCACATTAATCTCACCTCGTTAAGAGGTGTTTTTATTTGATAGATATATATATATATAAATAAACGTGCAAACATCAAGTTCTTAACATCCAAAAACATTGTTTGATAAAAGTTTGTAAAAAGTTAATTGGGGGTAAAAAAAAATCTCTTACAGCTAGGTAAAAACTCTCCATCCATCGATGTTCCTCAGGTGAAAATGGTGACCTTTCGGTGTGCGCTGGTTTTTGTGTGACAATCTTTGGGTGCATTTTTTTTTGTTGTTGTAAAACTTATCTAGGTGCTAGGATATTGATTAAGTAAAAAGCAAACAAAAAGCAAGAAGACTTAGAGTAAACTATGGTCAGTTTTGGTAACTTAATTAATAAGAACAAGGAATTTCATGGGAGTTACCAAGGAGATTAGAATCTTTAAGATGAGCAATTCGTCGCTAGCAGAAAAAGTGCCTGCATATTGCAAATCAAATATATGGATATTCGGCATCTTAGATTAGATATTTCTGTGGCACTGCCAGACATGGAATTAAGTTAAAACAAAGTACCTTTGACCATAGCTTACTCTAAACTCCCGCTTTACTTGGCGGTGGCGTAGGCATCGTGACTCTTGTGGAACACATGGCGCAGCACGTCGCGCGTGGACCGCCGGATGCTGTTCCTCAGCGTGTGCTTCTTCTCGTTGGTCAGCTGTTCGATGGTCATGTACTCCGTCTGGGCGATGCTCGAGCGCAGCTTCATCGTCCGCTCGCTGCTATCGATGATGGATATATCGGGCAGGCCGGGTTCCATCTCCGCCTCCTCCTCCGCCGTCGCCGCCTTTTGGGGCCTCCGTCGCAGGCTGTGACGGATGCTGCTTAGGAGATTATGGTGATGGCTGGCTGGATCCCGAACCTCCTCTGGCTTCTCGGGCGAGGTGTGATGCGTGGGATGCATCAGGCGTCGTATCGACTTCCTAATCATGCCCTTCATGCCTCCGCCGCCGCTGGTCGTGGTCTTTACCTCGCCGGACTTGACGGACTTGCTGGATCCGATTGAGTGGAGCGACTCCTTGCTGGCTGCCTTGGTGGGCAGAGCGGCGGGCCGGTAGGCCCTAACAAAGCGGGCGGGAGCCTTGAAGTCCGCCAGGTCATCGGGCTCTTCGTCGGACTCGGAGGCATAGGCCACATCGGCCTCCGCCTGAGCTAGCTGCTTGTTTTCCTCGAGGAGTTTTTCCTCCTGCTGCTCCAGGAGCTTCTCCCGTTCTTGGAGCTCCTCCTGCAGCTTCTCTCGCTCCATGAGCTTAACCCTCTCTTGCATCTTCTCCCTGAGCTGCTCGTGCAGCCTCTCCTGCAGCTTCTCGCGCTCCAAGTGCTTCTCCCGCTCCAATTGTTTCTCCTGCTCCATCTGCTTTTCCTGCTCCATCTGCTTTTCCTGCTCCATCTGCTTTTCCTGCTCCAGCTGCATTTCCTGCTCCAGCTGCTTCTGTTGCTCCATGTGGTTCTGCAGCAGCTTTTCCTCTTCCCCTTGATCATCTTCCTGCAGAGCCACCTCCTCCGGTGCCTCGCTTATCTCGGTGAGAGTGCGTCGCCGGGTGCAGATCAGACGCCTCTCCACCTGCGCCTCACCCGTGACCACCTGCTGCATCATTAGCTCCTGGGAGTCCGTCTCCACCACCAGCGACACCTTGTCCAGGCTATTCCTGGGCACCTCCCTCTCCAGCACAATGCCATTCTTCCGCAGCTTGGCCTCGTTGATGCTATTCTCCAGCTCCAGCTGATAGCGATCCAGCTCCTTGCCAATGTCCATGGTGGACGACTCCTCGCTGATGGCGCCCAGCGATCTCTTGGGCCCGGGAACGGGCGAGAACACCAGCTTCTCGGCCAGCAGCTTGCTGGGCGTCAGCTGGGCCAGCGAGAGGCCATGGAAATCGATGCTACAGCCCACATTCGGGGCAAAGGGCAGGCCGATCTTCAAGCTGGTGGGCAGCGGCTCCTCGGCATCCCGCTCGGCCAGAGCGGGATTGGTCACGCCCGAGGGGTTACAAGCGGCCGCCGAAGCCTCACTTGGCCGATGAATCTCGAAGGGATTGAGCGAGGCGGGTGCATCGCTGCCGCGCAGATTGAGGGCGGGATTAACAAAGCCCTTGGAGGGTGTGGTGGCCAAGCGGATGACCTGGAAAATTAAAGGAATGGGTAAGATAACTGTGTTGGACTGGGAAATACAGAAAAATGTGGCCTAGAAAATGTAGATCCAGGAGAAATAAAACATTTTCTCCCTAAGGCAGCTTTGTATGTTTAAAAATGATGATGCGAGCATGCTTTCAGCTTGAAAAGTAACTTAAAACTAATTATTAAAAGTAATTAAGGTGTTTTTAAAGTTAAAACATAAGATAAACACCTCAAAATAAATAAAAACTAAATAAAATCAATAAATTTAGGCGACAGCATTCAAAAGAATGCAAAATCATAATTTGGGATGAATGCACTATGGCGCATAAGGAGACTTAGTAAGTAAATTAATATTTCGGATGCTTTCCAGCAACTTATAACCTAACTGGTACCTTAAAAACTAAGCCATTACATTTTTAAGAAACCCCTTACCTCATACGGATTAAACTGCTTCTCCGGCAGCTCCAAGTTCAGGCCAGGATTCTCAAAGCAGGCTGGGTGTTGCTCTTGCTTCTTTTTCTTTGGGGGCTGACGCAGCACCTCAAAGGGATTTGTGGGCAGCTGTACCTGCTGTACTTGCTCCAGCTGCTGTTGCAGCTGCTTCTCGGCCAGATCCGCAATGGACTTGACCTCCAGGCCGGGAAAGGGATTGCTATTCTCCTTGGCCAGGCGTCGGCGGCCAATCAACTTTTTCGGCGTGGAACTGAAGGCGGCGTTGGTGAAACAGGACTCTGACGCCACAACAGCAGCAGCTGCATCCTGTCGCACCTGGGCGTCGTCCCTTTCCAGGGGTTGCTGCGGCGTCGGAGGCGGGGGAGCATGAACGGTCTCCCTCTTGCGCTTGCGCGGCGTCTCCGTAAACGCCAAATCGGCTATGCTCTTGGTCTCCAACATGGTCCTAGTTCTCCACGGGCTCAGCTTTTCTCTTTTTTCTTATAATTAACTGGACACTGGGTTAGGACAATGGCAGCAGGCGAATTTAATAAACAACGAAAAAATCAATTTGTTGTTTGGCTGCGCGTCTATTTGAAAATTCTGACACACGCGTTAGCCAACACTGGAGGCAAACCAGTTGGATCGATGGTGGAGGATATCGATAGCGATAGTTACAGCAAGTACGAACTCATCACTAAAATAAAATAATTAATTTATAAATATATAGAATGATAGATAATAAATATATTAACAACAAAGACATAGGAAATTAAATTTTTATTAATTATTAATCCTTTAGTTTAAAATTTTTAAATTATTGCAGTAAGCAAGCTAAACAATTGTCAAAACGATTTATTTATTATTTCACGTTCGTTTTACATATTTTTATTGTGTTATTATTATTATTTTATTATCTTGACAGTCTGAAAGAACTCTCATAATAGTACATATTAATATATATACTAATTTGAAATTTAACGAACTATCGCAAACCCGCCTATCGATATTATTTGTTCGGCGCGTCCTGTGTTGCCAACCAACAATCCGCTTGCGTTTACCAACACCGACGCCGCCGCTGCTCGAAATTCCTCGCAACATTTGAAAATCCCAGAAACAAAACGCAGCTGCTGTGCAGAAAATTGATGTAAAACCTCCTTTGATATCTGTGCTTGGCGTAGTCGCAAAACCCGTCCAGATGTCCGGCTGCAGCTCTAGGCAGCGCAAAGCAGCGAAATCGTCGCGCATTCCGCCACAGGCCAGGGAATACATTACGGAAATGGCCGAGGATCGGGAGCTGGAACGCTTTATGGCCTTGTCGTCGACAGCGAGCAGTGGAGCGAGTGGCAGCCTCCACACCTGTCCCGTGCGTGTGAGTGTAACGACAGAGCCTGCTGGGGGCCATGGTTCCAGGTCTGGAACTGGCCACAGAGTCCGCCGTGCCAGAAGCAAGGAGTGCCAGCCGGCAGCAGAAGAGGAGACCCTCTTGCAGCTGCCACTATCTCCCACGGTTCAGCAGGAAAAAAGCCCAGGGAACTCGCCTGCAGCGGATAGCTACCGCATCATTCCGATTGTCCTGGTCGAGGATCAAGCCACCAAGCCTCGTCCAGCCGCTGCCACCCAGACCATGTCCCTGTCCGTGGAGGATCTGCGCACGCCCACCAAGCCGGCCACGGAGATGCACACGAAGAAGACCCAGACGCCGGAGTCGGCTCTCAAGTCGCACAAGCGCCTGGAATGGGACCCGGCGGCCGATGTTGGCTACTACAAGCGCGCTCTGTCCACGAGCAACATCAGCACGCTGGAGCGATCCGTGCTGGAGGAGTGCGACTGGCGCCAGCCGATGCAGCAGCAGCAGCAGCGTTCCGAGACGGATTTGGACAGATTACTGCAGCGCCAGGAGAGCGAGCATAAGGCGGACACGCCGTTGCAGGAGAAGACAACCGTGCCGCTGGCCTCCAGTACCATGGTGAGCCGCCAAGTGGGTTCAGCGTGCGCCTCAAGAAAGGTGGATTCGCTTGGGAGCTCCAGGGGCGAGGTGTCTAAGAGTAGCTCCAGAGGAGAGCCTGCGAACAGCAGCTCCAAGGGAGAGGTGTCTAAGAGCAGCTCCAAGAGAGAGACGTCGCACAGCAGCTCCAAGCGAGAGGCCCCTAGCAGGAGCTCCAAGGCAGAGGCTACAAGCAGGAGCTCCAAGAGAGAGGATACGGAAAGTAGCTCCAAGAGAGAGGCTTCCCAAAGCAGCTCCAAGGGAGAGGCCCCTAGCAGCAGCTCCAAGCGAGAAGATTCCTACGGCAGCTCCAGAAAGGGAACAACATCCCAGAGCAGCTCCAAAAGGGAGACTCCTTCCCACAGCAGCTCCAAAAAAGAGACTCCCTCCTGCAGCAGTTCCAGAAAGGAGGACCTCAAGGATAGCTCCAATGTAGAGGCTCTGCCGGCGCAGGTCAGCTCCCGCAGGTCGTCGCTCATCAGTTCCCGACGCGAGTCTCTAAGCAGCTATGCCCTGGCCGCTTCAAGGGTCAGCTCCCGAGCAGAGAACTCGCATAGCAGCTCCAGGATGGGCTCCGAGATGAGCTCCAGGCGGGAATCGCAGGCCACCTCGCTGTATGGCAGCTCAGCGGCCAGCAGCTTTGATTACCACATCAACAGGGAGGAGCAGGAGTGGCTCAGGTCGCTGCAGAAGCCACAGCAGAAGGGTAAGCGAGGTGAGGAGCATCGAGATCAGGTGAGCCATGAGCAAAGCGAGAAGGAGCCAAGCCAAGAAGAGGATCAAAGGAAGACGGAGCACAGGGACAGAGATCAGAAAAGGGCAAAGCTAAGGGAGAAGGAGCTCCGGAGAGCTGAACAGCGGGAGAAGGAGCTCCGGAGAGCTGAACAGCGGGAGAAGGATCTCCGAAGAGCTGAACAGCGGGAGAAGGAGCGCGAGCAGGAGCGCCAGTTCACAGCCGCTCAATTTAAGAGAGTTCTGGGCAGTCGCCGGCGCGAGAACAAGGAGAACCAGCTGCCACCAGCGGCGCCAGCGGCCCAATCCCACATCGCCACAGCTGGGACTGCCGCTAAGGGCGACCTCGACCTGGGCATTGACCTGCTCTGCTCCCTGGTGGAGGCGCGCAGCCTCAGCCAAAGCCAGAAGAAGAAGCTGGTGCGGGACATAGCCAGGCGGATAGCCTGCCTCGACCTGACCGAGTCCAGCAGCACGGCGAGCAGTCGCAGGGAGCGGGCTAGAGGTGTGCCTGTGCCTCTGCAGCGTCAGGATGTGGCCACAAATACATCAGCTCCCGGATCACGAAGCTCCTCCCTTAAAGGGCAGACCCTGCCTGTGCCTGCGCCGCGAAAGCGCAACGCAGATGGCACTCCCTCGCCGCTGCCCAGCAGCTCCTACTCGGTCACCAACTCCACCACCAGTGCCTCCAACGAGGTCATAACCCAGAAAACGAACATACCAGCACAAGAGGCAGAGGCAGAGGCCGCCTCCACGGATGCCACGGATGTGGATGCCGAGCCCATGTCGGCCATACGGGAGGCCCTGAATCCGATGACGCAGAGCGAAATCGAGTACGAGGAGAGCGGGCATGGACCCCGAGCGCCGGAGTCAGCTCAACTGGATCGAGGCGGAGATGGAGCGCCTGCAGTCGCTGAAGGTCTTTCTGGCGGAGGTCGAGGCCCAGCTGCCCAGCAGATCCGAAATAGAGAAGGAATTGATATTGGCAGGGCCAGAGGGGGAGCAGGAGGAGCAGAAGCAACAGAAGGAGCAGCAGGCGGATCAGGAGTCATCTTCAGCGGAGTCAAGAAGACGCAGGAAAGCGGCCAGGCGACTGGCCAAGGCTGTACAAACGGAGGATCTAGATGAGAATCCCACTCCCAAGCCCCCAGTGCGTGTTGAATCGGTGCGCGTGCCGCCTAGGACATCCCGTCCAGCCTCTGATTTGCAGGCACCACCACCACTGCCGCGCACTAGGATGGCCACACCCGTCCTGGCCTCGCACAGCTCCTCCAGCGGACGCAGCGAGAGCGTTAGCTCCTTTGTCCAGCAAAGACATCGTCGCTTCCGCGAGCATTACCAGAACCAGCAGCAGCAGCAGCTGCTCCTCGTCAAGCAGCAGCAACTGTAACGCCTGCAGCAGCAGCACAAGCAGCAGCAGCAGCAGCAACAGCAGCAACAGCAGCAGCAGCAGCAGCAGCAACAGCAGCAACTGTATCAGCAGAAGCTGGTCCAAGGGGAGCAGCACATCGTTCATGAGCCTCACTGCCAGGTAAGGAACCCATTTCTAAGTTTATTCTGAGCTTATTTATAGCCTTGTTCCACTGCTACATTCAGCTCCATTCTCGAGAATGGTCCATTCATTTAAATGGGGTCTCCCATAAGGGAGAATGGTCCGTTTAAAATCGACAGACCATCCGTTCACCATTCGCCCCGAAGGTTTCTATACATTCTAAACAAAAAATGCCGACAAATATCGATTATTAAGCGATATTTCTTAAGTTCCTTCCCTAAACCTTCCTTCCCATCCCTAATTTCTTATTGTTCTTGAAATTATGAGTATTTTTAGCAAAAATATGAATGAAAACCAGAACCAGCGAATGAAAACTAGATTAAGCGATATTTCATAAGTTCCTTCCCTAAACCTTCAATTAAAATGTAAACAAAGCCGGATCAGCTGTTCGTCCCATTCACATGTCGCTGGAAAATGTAGACGTTCCATTTTCGAAATAACGGAGCACTGGAACAAGGCTATTACACATTCAGCAAGCTCCCTCTCTCTCTAGAGACCAGAGTCAAGCCCTCTCTCCCTCTAGAGACCCGACTCAAGCCCTCTCTTTCCTTTTCGCAGGCACACGCCAAGCTGCGTGGGCAGCAGGAGCAGCCATACATGCAGATGATGCAGTACGACCAAACGACGGCGGCTACTGCTTCCGGCAGCGCCTATGCCACGCCCCACTCGAGTGCGAGTGCCAGTGCCAGTGCCAGCGGCTGCTACAGCTGTGCGGACAACGAGAGAGCCATCTACTGCCAGGTGGTGAACTCGCCGGGAGCCAGCGCCAGCTACGTGCAAGCCGAACCAGCAGCAGCGGCGGCAGTGGAGAGGAGCACCACCACAACCTCCTCCTCGCTGATGTGCCTCAGCTCCGAGATGTCCATACCCATGGGCAGGGTCAATACCTGTGAGACGACCACAACGACGACAACCACGACGACACATCAGTATGACGAGGTGGCCTGTCAGCGGAGGAAGGAGCGGATGCAGCGCCAGACCCTGCAAGTGCGTCCGCGCGGCATCGCCTACATGATCCAGTTCGGCGGCGGCGGCGGCGACGGGGAAGTGGTGCCCGAGACGCGATCCCTGCAGGATCAGCTGCAGCTGGCCCGACCCGAGTTCTGTGCCAAGTCCAAGCAGCGCAAGGCCATCCTGAATCAAATGCAAATGATGCGAAACCTGCGTCGGCGGGAGATGGAGGAGCAGGTGGCCCAGAACAACTGCAGCCTGGAGACGCTGGACAGGCGACTCAAGCAGCTGCCACCCCCAGCAACTTGTGAGTGCCGGACTTGCCTTCCCTCAAAGCCATTCCATTGATTTGAGTTCCTTTCAGCGCGCCTGCGAATCTTCACCACCAAGGAAATGAAGGCCCTGACCTCGAAGCGCTGCCAGAGCCTGCCGGAGGTACTGGATGCTGTCAATCGCGAGCTGGAGACGCGCAGGCGTCGCACCAACCGCCTGATGCGGGATATATTCAATAAGGTAGTTGTCAGGGTTATAGTTATAGTTATAGTTTCAAGCACTAATTATTTAAAAAAACTACTTTTTCCCTCGTTGCAGCGCATGAAAAGTCGTGTGTCCCATGGACAGGTCTCGCTGAATCACAGCAGGACCATCATCTAGGAAAAATCATCCACAAAGGACACTCCCAGTACAAAGTTTTGAGAATTTGGACATTTAGAAATTAAGAAATTACGTTTTTTACGTTTACGTTTAATGAGAAATGTTGAACTTCAAAGTATTTGTTAAATAGGGTTAAAGAAGTTAACTGGAAAACTTGAAATGATCTGGCAACCTTATGAAAACTACGTGGAAAGCTATCTTTTTTGCTCTTCTTCCATGATTATTTGATAAGTTCAGTTTTCATTTCAAACCCATATTCAGCAGGACCTTGTTAACATAAAGAAATATGTTTTAAAATCACAAAAACCAGACAGATTTTAATAAATTTAAGCGCCACAACGAGCGGAGATTATTTCAAATTTTTCATGACCATAAATTATGTTTTTCCTGACTTTTAAATGTTGAGTTCATAGAAAGGAAACGTAAGAACGCAGCCAAGGCATTTTTTTACCATGGTTATTAAAAAATAACACAAACAACTTATGTTCAAAATACACAGAAATAGCATTTAATTAAATGTGTAATGTTTACTTTTTATTCAATAAATGCAACAAAAACATCGAACAAATGTGTGGGAATTGTTAATAAAACAACCAACATGAACAGTAAGCCAGAAAAACAGCATTTACTTTAGTTTGTATTGTATCAAATAAAAACACCTCTTAACGAGGTGGGAATAAAGTGACGATGGCACCTTTAACTTCAAAAGTTTTTGATATCAAATTTTGTGACGATTAATAGTAACGTTAACAAAAATAAATTATAAATAATTCAAATAGTTTATAATTCGACACGCTTCGACACGTATTTTACAGCTAAGTGACGAAAACGAAACTAGTTGAATTATTTGTAATTTATTGTTGTTGATATTATTATATTAACTAATTTTATTCAAGGAATATAATGAAAAACGTACTTAAATTATTGTATGTTTATATTATAATAATTATTATTATTTTGTTTTTATTTATTAGTTATCAAAGAGTTTTTTTTTAATTAAATACAGTTTTTAGTTGCAGTTACGGAAGGACTTGAACAGAATGAAGGAGGAACTCGATATTAATCATCAGGGGCTGGGTTCCGTGGGTTTCCAACTGGTCTCGTAGAACGAGGAGATGGAGAACCTCTCAAAAAATTCAGCAAGCTACTCAAATGGATGAACAAATTGAAAAAATAAAATAAAGTCGTTTTTATTTAGTAAATTATTAAAATTGTATAGTGCATTTATATAAAAAAAATGCAAAAAACGAGGAGATGAAGAACCTCTCAAAAATTCAGCAAGCTATTCAAATGGATAAAGAGATGAAGAACCTCTCAAAAATTCAGCAAGCTACTCAAACGGATAAAGAAAATCCAAAAATAAAATAAAGTCGTTTTTATTTAGAAAAATATTAAAATGTAATTAAAATATAATATGCATTTGCATTTATATAAAAAAATGCAAAAAATATCGAAGTCCAAGAAAGTCCAAATGAAAAGTAAATAGAATAAAATGAAAAATAAATAAATAAACAAAAAAAACTTTATTTTTAAAAGAAAACAAGAGAAATTGAGTTACTGTCCCCGTCGGAGATAAAGAACCTCTCAAAAATTCAGCA
>VNJO01001734.1:0-14236 GCA_008042535.1 Drosophila tani | reverse complement strand
AAGGACAAACATCCAGCGATCGACCTGACATCACTGCACGAGTATTCAAGCTAAAGGTAAAAATTCTTATGGATTACATCGTTAAGCAGAAGGTTTTTGGCGTAGTTTGTTCTTGGATGTACTCGGTTGAATGGCAGAAGCGTGGCTTACCACATGCGCACATTTTGCTTTGGATGTTCGACAAGATCCGACCAACTATCCGACAGAATTTTTGAACTCGCTAGATGTGCCAGGAACTCCACCGCATAATTTGCAACTGAAGGTGGGATCAATTATTATAATGCTGCGGAATCTAAATCATCCGAAATTGTGCAACGGTACGCGGTTGTCCGTCAAGAAACTGATGAATAACGTGATTCAGGCGACGATCATCAAGGGAACATTTAAAGGAGAGGTAGTCCTTATACCACGAATTCCGATTATTCCAACTGATCTACCATTCCAATTCAAGAGGATTCAGTTCCCCGTCCGATTGGCATTTGCGATGACAATCAACAAATCGCAAGGCCAATCGTTAGAAGTCTGCGGGATAAATCTAGAATTTCCCTGTTTTTCGCACGGCCAGCTGTACGTTGCATGTTCGCGTGTTGGTAAGCCGTCTTCATTGTTTATTTTTGCGCCGGAAAATAAAACAAAAAACATAGTATATCATATCGCTCTATACTAAATAAAGAAATGCAGTATTTGACTATTACCCTGGGGTTATATAATGGCGTCGAATTAGGGCGAGACAAAGTTCGCCGGGTCCGCTAGTAATTTCTATAAATTTAAAACGTAACACTTAGATTTTCGATAAGAAGTCCAACGTTAAGGTGGCCCCAATGCTACGGAGGTTAATCTATATCTATGTATATGCATATGTAATACGGTCGGATTCACAGGCTTTTTTTAATGCTTCGGTCTTGGTTAAAGATGGACGATAAGGAAGGATTTTTTGATCGGCCTACTAGCAAGTCCGGAAAACGAATAGCATAGCGGGTAGAATGTCAGCTTGCGACCGGGAGAACCATGGTTCATTTCCAGCCCACTTCTGAATTTTAGTCGAGGTCAAGATCTTAACCTATTCATTAAATTGAGAAATCGGGTTTTTTCATTTCCAAGGCGGCGGGATTCCTTATGTCTTAGCTATTTATTTTGCGAAAATTTAATATCTATAATAATATAAAGTAACACAGATATATTTATTTGTTTTGAATTTTATTTGCAATAAGTAAGTAATCTTATTTATACGTTAAGCTTCGTCTGTTAGGTCTTGCGTCCTTTTTTTTGAGATAATATGAATGTTTATTTTACGTTAAGCAACCAATTTAATGGTTATAAACCTTAGGGGCTGGCAAAAGCAACAAACATAGCATGGTAACATAACAGCAACGATAAATAAAAACTTTTAAGTAAGAATGGAATAATTTACAAAAATATGTCACTTCCTTTAGATTATTGGTGAAGGACTCGCGTGCTTTGCCTCCTCTTCGATTTGAAGGGGGCGCTCCTGTCCAGAATACTCCTGCTATATTTCTTCTGCAGAAATAAAGGTTTGTTTTTATACCACGTTTTATGGCCGCGAGGCCGCATAACCCCTTAATAGTACCAATGTCCCAAATCAAATTAATACATGGTCTATGTATGTATATAAAGGCGATTATTTAATTTATATCTTACTTTAACTTAATTTTGTAAATTTTTGTTTATTTACCAAAACTTAGCTTTTTTTTATAGCTAAATCCGACTGTTCATCACATCTAGCACAGTTAACAGACCATCTAAAGGCGTTGTCCAACACTTTACCTTTAATCTAGTAGGCATCCGGCCCAAAATTTTAAAAAATTTCTCATTTTCCTTAACTTTGAAAATCCACGATAAGTCTATTTTTCAACGGATTTCTGGAGTTGTAGGCCTGTTTGATATTTTGGGGGATCAACTTTATAAAAAAACACGTTTTGATTTTCCAACGGATTTTTTTCGAGTTTTTAGGATGCTAGCAGCACGTTAACATTTAAGTTAACGGATTGAAATTTCCACTTTTTCAAGTTTATCGAGCTATAGCACACAAAGTACTTATCCAATATACAGAAAGTGTGTTAAATCAAAAGGTTAGTTCATTACCAGTAAAATAAAACATTCGACGGGTAAATTGGTTAGATACAACTCGAGCTATGAAATGATAAACGCAAAATGAGTAGATTTTGTTTGGGTAAAACTTTAAAAAATCTTTAAAAAAAACTTTTACATGGAAAAAAAATTAAAGCCATTTTCGTGATCTAAGGATTCAACTCTACCAAAAATTCGCATCAACAGGCTTAGAGCATCTTGAGTGTAAACTAGTGTTATTAGTGACACAAGACAGAAGTTTTAAATAAAAGCCCGGTGGTTTATAGCAAGGAATTAACACAAATACGAGACGCAAAACAAAAACACGACCGTTCATTTTGAAAGAGAAAACGATAATGTGATATTTAATATCACCCACAGTGCCTTGGGTACCGGGTATCTCACAGTCGGTCACACTCAACTGTAGCTTTCCCACTTGTTTTTAAATATAATTTTCAATATATTTGTATTATGTAACAACAAGGCGTAAAGAAAACCTGATATAACCACATAAACTCACTTTTGCATGTTTCATTAAAATTTTAAAAACTAAATCTATTTCTATAATTTGTTTTTAAATTATTACAAGGAATATTTTAATTTCGCGGTTTGGCTTATTCTCTGCCAACATTTTAATATGAACTTTTAAAATTCGATTCCATTCTGCTTTTAAATTATACCAAAGATTGTCCATGCTTGTTGGGGCTGTCTCATACTACTTGAGCTGTATATTTTCGATTCGCCAACGATTTTAAATCGAATTTAAGTTAGGGCGTTGTATTGGGCACTTTATACATTAATTATGTTGTTTTTTCAATCAATTTTTCTACAATTTTGACTGTTTGTTCGGGATCTCCAAATCTAAAAAAAAAAAACAAGTAAGAAAGCTACTGTCGAGAGTGTTCGACTGTGAGATAGCCGGTACCTAAACGATTGTGCTTTACATTAAAAGGTAATTTCAAATAATACATACTCATATAGCAGTATTACTTCGATACTTCTGAAAATAGCGCTGGGCAAACGATTTTTATGCAAGAAAGGTCTGAGTTAAAATTGCAAAATCCAGGGAATTTGGTTTTAATTTGTATTTCAGATTCTGGGCAAACGTTTTTAACGCAAGAAATCCCAAAATTTTCAGAAAACATCCGCTCAAGCCTATTTATTTACTTTATCTGTTAACTTTTACCCGAAAATAACGAGAATAGCTTACTAAACGTTTTTAATGACTTTCGGGGGCGAAAGTGAGCGTGACCGAATTTTAAAACCTTGTTCCCTATGGGTACTGGGTATAAAAATGAAGCTATACTCATTTCATTCTAAAATGTCCAATTGTATTGGGCCATATCCACCAAATGGTCAAACAATGCCGAAAACTAAAAATTTAATCAACAACGTACTTTTTTGTGCACATTTATGAACTTCAAATCCGAATAAAAAATTTCAGAATACAATTTTACTTACTTTTTAATGCATTTTTATATTTAATTACATCGCAAGCAAAACATACTATATGCTTGAAATTGTTCTACCAAATCTTCCCATTGAAACCTATTAAGAAGAGAATAAGTAGTTTTTCTGGGAAATATGAAGTGTTTCATGGGAAAACGTGACGTAAAAAACGTATAGAAAAATCGTACGTTCGCGACCTGTACGTTCGCGACTAGTACTTAATTAAATTTAAAAACAAATTAATTTATTTTCTTGTGAATAGACTAGATAGAAGGGGCTCCATGAATCCTCTCTAAAATGTCACAATTCGCGACGCATGTTTTTTGCAACTATTATTAAAACTAAAACTCGGTGAAACCCATCACTAGCAAAGAGCTAACAAAATGATATCAAAAAGCTTAACATAAAAAAATTTTACAAAATGTTCGTTTTCTATTTTTTAACGTACGTTCGTGACTCCTGGAAATGGCCACTGTGTAAAAAATATGCAAGCCTTCCAATAGCTTGCTTCCAAAAGGGCCATTAATGACGATCCCTAAGTCTTCGTCAGCAGTATGTCTTTGTGTCTGACAAGCTCAGCTGTTGCAAGCTCATTGTTTGTTTACATTTTGCTTAAATTTTAAGGGCACATTCAATTCGAACTCTGCAACAGTAGAACGTAAAACACTAAAATTTGAAATGAATAGTAATTGTTAAGGTATGTACTTTGTGTAAATACTAATATGTTGCTAGAATATGCGTCCATTTCTAACAATTTGTAAATGTAGCAAGTGATGTTTTCGTTTGGGTTTTGGAAAGAGAGCTCAACTTTCAATATAGTTTTAAAAAAATGTTTAACTTTCTTTAGTGAGTGTCTATATCCATGTTGTAGAGTCATTAATTGCAAATTCAGAATATACTGTCTCGACGTGCGCTGCCTACGACTTTTCGCGTATTTTAATTTTTAGATCATTACCTTTTGTATGGCAACGCTGTATTGCTTACCAGATGGGGAGCAGATTTTGGTTAGATTGTTTCTATGAAAATTAAAGAACTTGAAATCCGATCTCGACAAAATTTTCTATATTCTGTAGAAAGAGTATCAATTTTAAGTTTTATGCAGATATCTTATTTTTACCCGATCTCTCATATGAAAGCTATAGGATATAGTTGTCTGATCCGGATAAGTTTCCTATATATGTATATATAAATACGATTGGTAAAGTTTAATTTTGATTTCTAATAAATTGAGCACGTAATCCTTTTTTTTTTTAATCGTTCAAATTCCCCATAGTGCAGTGGAAGCAAATTTATTCTCAGGGAGCGCTTTTCTATGATTTTATTCGTTAACATTTTTATTAATTGCCTGAGAAGCACCCTTATTCAGACGTCAAAATTAGAGGATCTGAGTCCATACAAAACTTTGTTGTGACATTTGACATTAAAAACTCTAAGCTCCGATCACCGCCAAATAGTGTTTTACTCAGACTTTTGAAAATTATTTAAAAGACCTCGGGGTCACATTCACAACAATAAGAATAGGAACAAATAGAGAAATAAGAAATGAAGACGGAAAATATTTGAATTAAATGCGCGAGCGTGTCATCGATCGTGCAGAGGGGTCACACTGGCCCGAAGAGGAGCTCCCTTGTGCAGTGGGGCCGAAGCGTTCAAGCGAGGAGATGAAGGCGAAGGCGCAGTATAAGGCTGCCCTCAGGGTTCAAAGTCGGCTCCTAGACAAGCCTACCCTCTCCAGTGAGGAGAAGAAAAAGCTGGCCTGGGCTAAGCAATAAATTCAGGAAAGCCGGCTGCACTTCGCCAAGCTACCTCAAATGTTCTCGAAGGGTGGATTCGCCAATAAGGTGGAGGAGATGCTTGCCAACAAATGGCAACGCTCCGCCGAGAGCGCCGCTAAAGACGCTCCGGTGAGCAAGCGGCAACGCGGGCCCAAGGAGGCAGGCCCTCCACCCACCAAAGCGAAACCTACGAAGAAGAAAACGAAGGTCAGTGAGGTGACCAAACGACATTTGATCGTGGCACTCATTGACCGGAGCGACGAAAATGGCAAGATGACCGAGGCGCGGTGGATAAAAGTACATGTGCGACTCGTGGAATCGCTGTTTACACGGATGGAGGAAGACCCCAAGGCTCCCATGCCCACATTCGATGGTGCCGGGTGGCTGAATGGGGTAAAAATCCTGAAGTGTATGGACGATCCGACTCGGAAGTGGCTGACGCAAACGGCCAGTTGAAAGTTTTGTGGGAGGGGGCCAAGCTGGAGGTGGTGGACGGGGAGTTTAATCCCACCCATTCCAAAGGCGAAAGGTACTCTTCCCCAAAGTCGCCTAACTACAGCGTACTCTACACACCACCGGTAAGCAGGAATAGAACCGCCGAACTCGTGCGGGGGCATCCACGCTAACCTTATGTCTCATTACAGTTCTGACGACTGACTGGCTACAGAGTCAGGAGAAGTGCCTTCTGGTAGCTTCCTGCTACATGGCACACGACAGGCCAGCTCCACCTGAGCAACTCAGAAGCATAATAGAATCCGGCCCGAAAGACCAGCAACTGCTTGTGGGTGCAGACGCCAAAGCACATCACAGCGTGTGGGGGAGCACCGAGAGTCACTCTTATGTACTCTTTACTCTTTATGTACAAATGTTTAGTTAGTAGTTTTAACACTCGTAACGGGGCTGAGTACGATGGTTTCGGGATAGAATGCCACAACTCGCGTAGTAAAATCTGCGGAAAACATTGAAACGTCCCTAGAGACCCTCTCCAAAGAAATACTAGAAGCGTATCACGCATCATGCCCAATATCAAGAACTAGAAAGAGAACCAAGCCACCCTGGTGGAACAAGAACCTTTCGCACCAAATGAACAACACCAGAGAATTTTTCAAAATCGGAAAACAGGCCAAAGACGATATGATCAATGAGGAATACAGAACCCTACTCATTGAATACAAGAATGAACTACGCAAGGCACAAAGGAACTCGTGGAGAAACTTCTGTTCCAATATTGAGACTACGAAAGTTGTTAGCAAAGCAACCCACCGTACAGAGTCAGCTCAAACTCGACGACGGCCAGTGGACTGGGGGCAGCGAAGAGGCCCTAACAGCACTAATGCAATCTCATTTCCCCGGATGCACGGGGGTTCCGGATGCCAATGTGCACCAAGACCTGGTAACCGGAGAAGAAAACCCCCCAACTGATTTACTAACCTCTAAAAGAATCCAACGGACTATAGACTCCCTTGCGGGTATCAAAGCACCTTGACTAGACGGTATATTTCCAGCAATGCTATAGGTGACTAAAGAACAGATCACCCGATGGCTCTCTGCAATATACACAGCTTGCTTAAGTACGGCGGTGCAGCCACATGAGCCCCAAGGATTACAGACCGATAAGCCTCACCTCACACTCGAAAAGCTGCTGGACCTACACATCAGAAATTATGTAGGGAAACTAATGTCGACCAACCAGCATGCCTACACCAAAGGAAAATCAGTAGAAACGGCACTGCATTCGTTAATAGGCACTATAGAGAGAGCCATACATAACAAGGAATATGCTCTCGGAGTGTTTGTGGACATATTCGGAGCATTTAACAATGTTAAGACAGAAACAATAACGGAACGCCTAGAAGTTACCAGCTCGCATTCTGCAATCAACCTCTGGATAAGGAACCTTCTAAGTTGAAGGCGGGTACAATCCGATTGGGGCACCGCTTCCATTGTATGGAATGGTGGTGGACGACCTAATCAAGAGATTCGAAAGCAAAGCCCCAAAAATAACAGCTTATGCCGATGACATAAGCATAATTATTACGGGAGTCTGTCCATCGACTCTCAGCTCTATCATGGAATTAACACTCAGGGAGATATGTAAGTGGGCGGAGAAGGTAGGACTCAGTATCAACGAGGACAAGACGGACCTCATTCTCTTTAGTAAGAGATACAAGGACCGCTCTGGATCCCTCGGAAAGTCAACTCAACCAGGTTGACCACGAAAACACAAGTCAAATACCTCGGCATAGTACTAGACAGCAAGCTAGCATGGAAACCCAATGTAATGGAGAGGGTGAAAAAGGCTACCATAGCGCTATACGCATCCAAGAAGATGCTTAGCTCCACATGGGGCCTATCACCAGCTCTAATGCATTGGATTTACATATCGGTGGTGCGTCCTACTCTGCTGTATGGAGTCCAAGTGTGGTGGCAAGCCACGGAAAAAAAGACATACAACAGCCTTATGGAAAAAAATCAGTGGTAGGCACTGCTCTGCATATCGAGGGCGCTGAGGTCTACCCCAACAAAAGCGCTCGAAACCATACTCGGAATCGACCTCATAGATATCCACGCGCAACTTACTGCAGGAAAGGCAGCACTACGCCTAGTTGCAGCAGGAAAAATGTCGCTACAGGGATTCAGGACTAGTTCAATTGGGCGAGACATGATCAGTATATCTGACTAAATGATACCCAGAACTTACCCGGATGTTAAAACAACAACATTCATGGGACCGGAGGACTGGAAAAGCGGTCAGGACCATAATCAACACCTCAACATTTTCACCGACGGCTCCAAGATGGAAGGAGGAGTAGGAGCGGGCATATATTGTACAGACCCTGAGATAAGGCAGTCATATAAGCTACCTAGCCAATGCAGCTTATTTCAGGCAGAAGTCTTTGCCATCAGGAAAGCAGCAAAGGCCGCGCAGCGTATAAGCCGCCAATACGACATATTCGTAGACAGCCAAGAGGCGATAAAATCCAAGCAGTCGTCAGTCGTCTGTTCCAAATATGTACTGGCGAGCAGGGAGGCACTAGATATCCTCAGCACGACAAAGTCGGTGCGGATCTACTACAGGAAATGTGATGAATTCGAGGCAATTGAAACCTTTTTTGTTTTGTTCCAGGAGTCGTAGGTTTAACAGGGATTTTATAACCAGGGCTGCACGAAATACAATTTCTGGAACCGTGACTTTTTTACGTTTTTTGCCCCGAGGTGTATGGGCGCTGGAGAATACTGCAGCATGACTCTATTGAATTCGATTAAGAAATATTCAAAGAACATTTTGCAATAATATGGCAATTGGTATTTTTGATCAAAGTTGAAAAATAGTGAAACTATGGACAATTGATAGATACTAAATTTCCTAGAGAAACAAGAAGCAAACAGCAAAATGTTTCTTCTATTGAATAGCTAATAAGTTCATAAACAAATAGAAAAAAAAAAAAAAAAATTGAGAATCCATTAACTAGTTCTCTTTAAATTCTACCTGAAACTTTGTCAAATTGCATAAACAAATTTTTTATGTTTTGATGTTTAGGCAAAAACCTAAATTTTGGGTGGCATTCATCTAGGAGCCAACTGCAGTGGCTTTTGGTGGATCTTTTGATCTAGTCTGTGTTTTTACATTGGTTAAAATTGGTTTTTAAAAACTTTTATGCTCATCAGAAGGGCAATATGTACTTCATTTAAGAACGAATAATTTTAAATTTGTTACACAAAGTTATTAGTTTAACAACGAATCATTCTCAATTATTTGACACGGGGTAAACAAATTTCGTAAAATTGAGAGAGGAAGGCTGTAAATGGCCAGTTTTGGGAGAGACTCAGGCACTGCCGACTGTAAATGGTCAGTTTCTGGAGATTATCAGATAGTACCGGCTGTAAATGGTACTACTTCCACCAAAAGTCATTCAATTGTTATTATGTGAATATGAACCTGGAGACGAGTCTTTAGATGTTAATGATTATGAACGAGGAAAACGACCATGATTTTTTGTATAACATTGTTATAAAAAAAAAAACCTCACTGAAATATGTTACATAGTTCGCGAGTTATTAATTTATTTATTTAAAAAAAATCGGGCAAATTCCCCATAGTGCAATGTAACCTTGATATACTCGTACATATGTTGCCGAGCATTTTTTAGTATCCATTTTCCCTCTATACCTATATCTCGGATCAGATGGAAATATGTTAGAAAATCAACAAAGCTATAATCTTCTTTCTATAAATTTATATACATATTTAACAGACGCACAGATAAACAAGAACAAGTTTTTATATACGGTGATTATAATTATAATAATGTCGTTAGACGCGCTTTCAGAGCCAGAATGCAACCTTAAAGAAGCGGGTGCACTGGCCTTAACAGCTCAAATTTTCTTTTGTACCCTAACCTTAATTTTTTCTGAACCAACTGATTTTTGAATAATCTAAGAATTCGCAATCTTTTCCCAAAACATTACCTCCTGATCGGTGTATAGCTTCTTACAATGAGATCATAGTTGATTTTTAATTATACTATTTACATAATTGTCGCATTTTGCACAGTCTCAGTGCTTGTCGCATAGGTGGTAACGAGAAATTAAGTGAAATTCAGGGAGCCGTAGTTTGTATACCCTTGCAGCATGCAATTTAATGTTTTAAATAAAAATGTTTGGTCTCTGGTAACTATTGCTTATTTGAACTATAACAAGTATGAGTATTTCTACTTACCTTTGCGTGGCACTTATTGAGATGTCCGTGAAGTCTTTGTATATTTTCGTATAGTTGGTGTACATGCATGAATGATGTTCGTGGAATTGTAGTTGAAGGACACAATGTTAAGCGTTACATGCGTTAGCCGTTCAAACATCAAACAATGTTGTCGAATCAAGCATTTGTGAATAAAAGCGGTGCATATAAATATATTGAGAAGTAAAAACAAAATGTTTCATGTACTGGTAAGTTAAAGTTAGCCGGATTATTACACTGTTTATTAAAAAAAAATAAAGTATTTTTTTCCCTTACTGCAATACCTTTATTTTATTGTAGATAGGAAATTAAAAAAATGTGAAGAATGATATTTTATTGTTAGGGGTCGATTTTTTAACGTCATTCTATCATTTATCATGAAAGTCATTTCAATGTTACGGGAAAGGGCAGTTCTCAACATCAAGTTAGTGTTTATATGACTCAATGCTTTTACCAGAAGGCAATTTTCAAGTTAAACATATTTCGGTAAACCAAATAATAAAATGTCATATTTATGTTTCGATGAGAATGTACTCCTAAGCTTATGACCTTTTTTTCTTTTTGTTATTTGCATTCATTTTCTCAAAATGTTTTCATACATTTTATGATTTCACTTTCAAAACATCAAAATTAAAATTACTCCTTCCGAAAAACTAAACATCATATTAATATTCTCTAACAGATGACAACCTAGAACCTTGACAAGACACTACAAAATGGCACTGATTTTATTTTTAGTACAAGACTACCTGCTGAAGAAGAAAGAGGGCTTACTTCGAAAGACCAAAGCTTGTATACCGTCTTGTTGGGACTTTGACTCAACCGACAGCTTTACAGATATTTCAGTCCGATAGGAGTAGTTTTAAAATCAAACAAAAAACCTTTATTTTGAGTCTTATGAGTATATCTTCGAAAACAAGAAAGTTATCGCTTTCGCTCCATTTTCGCTCAATTTCCAAGCCACCGTGCTCCGAGTATTCGAAGTACATTGATTAATTAAACTCATGAAAAATAGTCACTATTATCATCAAACCATACGACAAACTACAGAGGTTGTGTGGTCTACAAGGAGCTGAAGAGTCGCATGCTAGGAGTGACAGCAAAGCGCCATCACTAACTCACAAACGACGCCGGAAGTATTTTTTGCCAAGGCCGCAAGATCCTCATTTGGTCCGCTGAATATCCAGAAGGGATATGCCGACGCCCTCCGAACAGGTATGGAAAACCCCTCCAGTCTAATCTAGAAAACGTTTAGAAAGCCCCAGGACAGCCATAAAGCACAATGGAAGCTATGATGTTTACCATGCAACAAAGTCTGACAGAACTAATGTCCTTCATGAAAACGACCATGCAAACACTTGTTCAAAACCAGAACATGGTGATACAGCTGCTTGTAGCTCAGTCAAAATAACTGATGTCTAGTCTACGAATAATCATGTGGAACGCCAATAGCGTTTCACGGCATAAACTTGAAATAACACAGTTCCTGAATGAAAATCATATCGGCGTTATGCTGCTTGGAGAGAAGCACCTCACAAGCAAATACAACTTCCAAATAAGAGGTTACGCCTTCTACCGCACAGATCTTCCAGATGGTAAAGCTCACGGCGGAACCGGAGTCCTACAATAATAAGAGAACGCATTAAACACCACTTTTACCAAAGGTTTGCAACAAATTACTTGCAGGGAACGTCTATCAAAGTCAGTCAGGTAACGACAACCTTTCCATAGCCTGCCTCGCTTTACATTTTCCGAAGGACAATTCATGGATTTTTACAACTCACTTGGAGATCGTTTCATAGCTGCATACGAGATTGCATTGGAGATTGCGCATCATGACTCAAAAAAGAAGGCAATAATGCAATTATAAATTTGAGAAACAAATTGGACTATGTTTCCTCTGGTAGCCCCACATATTGGCCAACAGACCCCAGAAAGATGCCAGACTTAATAGGCTTCGTTCGATATCCGATCAAACTATCAGGCTCTCTTTCGTTCAAAAAAGGATTTTTCTTTTCATTTCGCAAAGACAAATTGGCCTGTTTTTATTATTATATTATTTATCATTACTAAAATGGTTCGATTTTCAATGATCCAATTGCAGACTGCAAGCGTATACCAACTTCGGTTTACCGAAGTTAGCTTTCTTTCTCGTTCAATTTAAAAACAACTTGTGAAAGTGAAACCGGGAGTTCCGATTACACTACCCATTGAACGGATTTTTTAAGCAGAACACGATTCCGTGCTTGAAAACTTTACATCCCATCACGTTTTTGAGAAAACAGGGGTTGAAACCCCTAAAAGCAGGGGTCAAATGGGGTCTTCCCATAAAGTACATATATTCTTGATCAACGTCACCACACAGCTTGTTTTACCTCAAATGAGGTACTTTTTTAACGCTTAATTAATAAAAATCAGCATTTAAATTTTGAGCTAGGTGGCAGAATAAGACACTAGTGATTTGCGAATGAGCGAATTGGATATGCAATATCTAAAATGTTTTTTTTTTGTGTAATAACTCAACATTTATAATGTTAAATTATTTATGCACAGAGGATTTAATTTAATGGAAATGGTACCGAAAGCGATATGTGTCGCCGCCGTATACTTCTACGAGTATAACAAAGTTTCGCCATCGGTAACGGTTTCCGATGCGCAAAAATGAAATATTCATTATCCATTCGAAAATGTTACGGTTATGCAAATTATAAATCCTGTAATTATAATAATTATTCATGTTGATTGCAAGTGTTTGATTTAGATCAATCAGAAAATTATAAAAAATTAATCTAAGTTCAACGAAGAAACAAACAATAACAATATAAAACTTAATAGATTGTATACATTTGCTTAACCTCTCTTAATTTAATGTTTGTCCTTTGTTTTACATTTAGCCTTTTTATATACTGTCCAATTTTTCGATCATTCTACAAGAGTAATACTCACATTTATCCTGGCGCCGACGGCGACGACACACGCATATAATAATGCAACAGATGATAATGACGGTCAGCAACAAACCAAATATAGCAGCAACTAATATGATGAGTGTAGTCTTCTCCCAGAGCTGCCACCAAGCCAATTGTTCTATTAAAAAAAAGTACAATATAATCAGTAAAGTAATTCTAGTTGGGTCAATATAAACATAAATAATTGCATAGAGACCCGCCTATTCCATTGACACCTTTACTATTATTTTTATACCCTTGGAGAGCGTATTCTAATTTTGATCAGAAGTTTGCAACGCAGTGAAGGAAGCATCTTCGACCCCATAAAGTATATTTAATCTTGATCAGCATCACCAGCTGAGTTGATCTAGCCATGTCCGTCTGTCCTTTGCTACGCAAACTAGTCCCTCAGCTTTTTAGGTATCTGAATGAAATTTTGCAGATAGTCTTTGTGAGGAGTCGTAAAACTCCCCACAAATCTCGAGGCAGGAGAGCCCCTAGCAACAGCGAAGGCAGCGAGAATGCGGCAGAATCCGAGGGCATCCAGGTCCACTGGTAAATACTGGACCTTGGACCCGGCCAAAGCGGAGAGACCGTGAAATAACGGTGCCGCGCTGGACCTTGGACCCACGCCGCCAAAGGGCAATGAGGTCGAACGGTAAAGCCGTGGACTTTGAACCGGCGCAAAGAGGATGCACCGTGAATTAACGGGACATCTTGGACCTTGGACCCGATGCGTGCCGTGTGCAGAGGGAACTAACGGGACACCCTTGGACATTGGACCCTAGCGAGCCGTGTGCAAAAAGGGAAATAACGGGACCACGCCGCAGCCTATAAAAGGACGGCGCAGGCGCAGCTCGTGACAGACAACCAAGATACGCGAGCGGAAGTACAAGTGAGACAAGAGAACCAGATATCGAGATTCAAGTGCAAGGATTAAATCGAGTGCCTGGCCGTGAGAGTACCGAGTAACCGAGTGCTCAACGCCCAGATCAAGATACCAGAGTCAAGACGCTAGGCCAAGGCTGAGACTGCAACGGTGAGATCTGCAGGACACAAAGATTGGAGTGGAGACGAGTGCTGGACAGGAGCAGAGTCGAGAGAAGGACGAGCTACGGCAAGGTGAGCGCGGATCAAGAGTTGGTGCCAGGCGTCGGGGTTACGGTGAACTGACGATAAGGCTGAATCCTCGGATTTGACCTGTCGGGACATCTGTTTCTCAGGCTAGAGCCAGACCG
>VNJO01001732.1:0-19903 GCA_008042535.1 Drosophila tani | reverse complement strand
CATTATCCCTCTGTACTTCCTCGCTACTTGCTGCTTGTTCACGGGGAGCTTTAGAGCTTGCCTTAATTCCTGCTTCGTCCTGCCTGCAGCTCCCATATAGACCATGCACAAGACGGTTTCGATGGAAAAAGTGGACATAACGAGATTTTTGTGGGCATTTTCCTGGGCAACCAGTTCGTAGATCCCTTGGGATGCTACTCCAGCCACTAGTGCCACCAAAAGAATAGAGCCTTAGGAGATATTTTGGGATTTAGTTTAGATTATACAGAGCCCGGCGAAATCGAAGAGGATACACTTACAAGAGTACTTCATCTGAGAATTTTTTGAAGACTATTCTGAATATCAAAAAGAGGTTTCCGAGGCTTATATACACAAATCCAAATCAGAGAATTCGCTTGAAGATTCAAATAAAAACCAAAATATTTAAATTTATGGTGCTGCTCCTAGAAATATTAAAATTCCAGAGATTCTAAATCGCTAACATGCAGGCGTAATATTGGTTCCTAGAAGCAAACAGAAAAGAACAGTCGGAGATTCTGTTCTCTAGACGTTATAATACTCAGTTAAATATATATTTTATACTTCAGGTTTACACAATTTTGGGGGGAGGCTCTACTCTCAGGGACTTTAGTGACCTATCTTCTGAAGTTTCTGCAGTACCTTGAGGCCCTGTTCCTGGTACTCCCCCTTGGACATCCAAAAGCCGTCGCGATCCTTTGCCACCTCGGCCAGCACAGCTCCGCCAATGAAGACCATGTCCTTGCGTCGCGGCGGATCCTCGATGCGTATTTTGAACTTCGCCAGCTTTTCCGCATCGTTCTTTAGTACCCGCTTCAAGTACAGCTGCTTGATCTCCCGCTCCAGGCGACTGGGTAGGCCCGGGTACATGGTGGATCCGCCGGACAGGACAATGTGCCGATAGAGCTCCGGCCGGATGTCTATGTCCGCTGCCTGGATGGTGTTGAAGACGAGTTCCGCCATGCCCGGCCCCTCGACGTTGATTAAATGCGGCTGAAATAGGGCTTCCGGAGCCTCGAACCTTTCCCCACCGACCCGGATCACGCGACCATCGGGCAGGGTGTATGACTCCACCAGCACCGTCGTCTCCAGGGCCAGGCGCTGCTCCATCTCGATGTCGTAGCCGATGTAGCAGAGCTTCTCCTTCATGATGCGCACCGTTTCGAAGTCGGCGGAGTGGTTGAAGGCGTAGCCACGGGCCAACAGGAGCTTGGTCAAGTAGCGGGTGATGTCCCTGCCAGCAATGTCCAAACGCCGGGTCAGATGGGGCAGGGCAAACTCCTGGTAGACGGGACAAATGTGGGTCACACCATCGCCGGAGTCCACCACCACGCCCGAAATCAGTCCCTGAGCGTAGAGCGTCAGCACAGCCTGGATGGCAATGTATGTGGCATCGAAGCCGTACTTCTCGAAGATCACCTCGATCATCTTCTCGCGATTCTTGGTGGGATTCATCGGCGGCTCCGTCAGCAGGATCTTTGTGTTAGTCGGATCGATATCCATCTTCTTGGGCCCGAACGTGTAGTCCCACACGTGGCACATGTCCTCCCAGTTCCGCACCGCGCCCTTCTCCATCGGATACGTGACCTCGAGCAGGGAGCGCAGCTGTGTGGCTTCCTCGCCGACCATCACATCGTCGACATGCAAATCCTTGACATCAATGTCGCCTCTCTCGAAATTGTTTCCCGCCCGGATAATGGGTCGTCCCACCATTGAGGGAAAGGTGAAGGCGGGGAAATTGCTGCCGGCATATCCGCACTTGACGAACCCCGAGCCATTATCACAGACGATGACACTGCGACCCTTGCTGTCCATGGTTGGTACTGCTCCCGGTCCGGCTTCTTCCGCTGAAGTTGCTAATTTGGGTGCGACTCTAATTAAACTCTAGGAATTTGTAATTGCCAAATGATTTTTCATAATAATTTAGACTTTTTGGCGGTAGGATAAATAAATTAAAGATTTTAAGTAAAAATCAAGTTACCAAGAAACAAAACGTGTAGGATGTATGATAAGGTTGAAAGTATTTTCTTGTCTCATTGTGACGTCTCAAAAAAAGTAAATTTATAAACTTAAAGAGAGACTCAATTGATAGCCTCGTGCTTTCAATTTCTAGAAAAACTGAGACAGCGTCTAGTCAATATTTTGTATGGAATATTCCCCTTGGTGTTCAGTGACGACATTGCAAAGCCCGAATTAAATATTTAAAAATATTCCTCAGAGCAGACTAGAACAATTCCACTTAGAAATTGTACTTTTAATGAGATTATCAAGTCGTCTTCATAAAATTCTAAAAGCAAATAATGAAATATTCCCGCTGAACTTGAGTGACGAACTAAGCAAAGTCCAAAAAAGGCTAGACGATAGGAATTTATAATCGTTGTTGGTTTTATGAAGTAATTTCCTTAGAGCTTAACTATGAACCATAAACAATGCACTTAGTTTAGATACTTTATGGGTAATTCTTTGAGAATATAAAGAACAGTAAACTATTTTCCTAGAATATTTTAATACATCATTTGCTTAGTTCATAGAATATACCGACTAATCGAAGAAATATTTCCAAGTATAGCGTGGTTTTTTCTATAGAAATAAATAGATTATTTAAGACACTTTATAATAATTTAAATATATAAAATACAAGGAATTATCATCCATAAATCTTTCTTCTTATTTTATTATCTAGGTTTTTTTTCTTTTAGCTTATAGAACATTCCAACTCATCTATGAAATATTCCCCATTGAGTTCAGCGAAAAACTAAGCAAAACCCCAATCGATCGTGTGTTTTTTTATAGAAATACCTCAACACGTCGAGCACGTCTCGTGCTTCGAATGCCATCCGGCGACTTTTGACCACCAGCTGACCACGTGCGCGCATAATCGCCAGACTGACGCAATCGGCAGACCGATTCCAGTTTATTTGCTCCGCTCTCCCGCCGAACGCCAACCTCATTCGAGGCCCCTGCCACCAGACGATCACGTGAATCAGCAAACATATACTCGTAATTGTTAGCGCAATCAATGAAAGTCTTACACGCCTCCGGAGCCGCAGCCCGTTCAGCGTCTGGATGATTAGGCCATTAGGTGATAAGGTGTTGCTGGCATTTGCCTGTAGTTTTCGCGGAAAGGTGACACACACGGCGGCGAACGGCACCCGCCGGGGGAAAGTTACTGACTAGCGAGGAACTCGCTCTATGAAATAGAGGGGGCTCGTCACGGGGCCCACACGGCGGCTGCGTGATCTGGCCTGATACACTTATTAGAACCCCGGCCAGCAGCTGCTAACGAGCTTAACCCCCCACGAATGGGGTTTATTGACTGATACTTGGTTGCTTACTATATTTCTAAATATGCATTTGTTGACATTTTCCTCGGACGTCATGACTGGAGAGCCTTTAACCTTAGAACCGGGCGTACTAACCCTCTTATATTGGTTATAATTTTGGGGTTTTTTCCTATAAATAAGCTGTCACACCGAGAAAAAATCGTGCCTATTTTTAGCTTGGAAATCTAATTAATAATTAAATTTGCAAATCAAATTTGGTTATCTTTTCGATAAGTTTCAAGTGGTGATTGTATTTTTTTGTGTAATTATTTTACTTCCTCCTCAAATATGAATTTCTCTGACTGGTTTTTCGTTTTAACTTATAACTCTGGCTACTTTAGCTATTAATTTTAAGGGAATGTAGGTAGATATTATATATTTTTGTTTAGAATTTCCCTCAGTGCATGGCTAAGCTTTTACCTGGAGAGTCCGTTACCTAATTGTTTCTCGAAATGTTTGCCTTCATTTTCGTTATATTATTTCGTGCGAAATATATGGCCGGCTGGGTATGCATAACTCTCGCACCGGGAGTATTCCCCGACCACGAAGGCTACACGTGACAGCGAGCTAGAGCCACCTCCACACCTCCACACCTTCGTGGGGCGCCTCAAGATCAGGGCGATGGGCTTTGCACATATGTAGATAAAAAAAAAAAAACGCGCTCGTTGCCCCGAACTAGACATTTCTAACCGAAGTCGGAACGGACGCCGCTATCGCCAGGCAGCAGCGGCGGAAGCCGACGTCGTCGTCGGGGGAATGGTATTTAAGCGAGAAATGATTCGGTATGACAAATCAGAAGTGAAATAAGTGAGCAACAGCAAGCAACAGGCTGCTAGCCGCTAAAAAAAGCCCAACAGCGACACACAAGAATTAGCACAAGGTAAGAGGAAAGGGAAAAAATTCAATTCACAAAAATATGTGTGCCAAAAAATATAGTAAAATATATATAAATATATCCAATCACGCTCGGTCAACGTGAACTAATCCCGTGTTCCGTTTACGCTTGCAGAACCCGAAACTCTTCGAAATGGCAACCGCATCCGCTCAGCATCTGCCCATCCAGAAGCGGCAGTCGTACGCGCACAATGGCGAGCCCGGCTGCCAGGGACTGGAGGAGGTGAACCGCATGTTCCGCAACTTCTGGGACCCCACGGCGTACTGGGTGTGCGACAAGCAGGGCACCCGTGCCCGTCTCCAGCGCTGTCCGCAGTCGCAGCTGTACTCCGAGGAGCTGGGCCGCTGCGTCCCGTACACGGACTGGTCGTGGACGGATCCCAAGGAGCCGCCAAGCCGGCCCAAGTCAGCCAACAGCCAGTCGGTGTCGACCAAACAGTGATACTTAGCTGCTGCTAAAAACTAATTTAAATCTTAGTTTTTAAGGCCAAACAAAAGAAACCTCAGTAGGCTTACGTTTTATGTTTACAAAATACCTTTATTGTTTAACTTTAAATGCAAAAATAAGAAACAAAATCAGTACAAAAATGAAGAGTTGCTCGATTTCAACAATTTGAGGGCATTGTTTACTTCAGTTTAGTCTTAACTATAAAGGGAATGCTTGGGGGATATGGAATGTATCGAGTGGTGAAGCGAAACAAAATTATATGCGGACGCTGCATATAAAGCGCTGCCTGCCTGCCCTGGAGGGGGATGAGGATCGTCTGAGGAGCTGCTGCTAGGCTTCCCTTCCCGGTTAGTCAGTACATTTAGCTACGTATTTCCACTAAAGTCTGAGTTTTTGGGGAATGTTAAACAAGTGACTTGGCTGGATGTTTCCCCCGAAAATATAGTTGAGATGGGAGAGAATATATATAGAATGAATAACCGAATCTCGCGCTTGTGAGTATGCTCCTCCTCTCCGCTCTTAGAGCTTCACGTTCACGCCCTGCTTGTTGATGACCTTGAGCTTCTCCTTCTTGGGCGGCACAGTGTCCGAGGGAATGGGCTCCTCGACGGGCGCTGGCTTGTCGGGCACTGTGCGCTTGGTGGTCGTGGTAGCCGGCTTGGGCGTTGTCGTCGTAGTTGTTGTGGTTGTTGTTGGTGGCTTGGTTGTTGGTGGCTTAGTAGTTGGTGGCTTGGTTGTTGGCGGCTTAGTAGTTGGCGGCTTAGTAGTTGGCGGCTTAGTAGTTGGCGGCTTGGTTGTTGGTGGCTTCGTGGTGGTCGTGGTGGTTGTTGGTGGCTTCGTGGTAGTGGTGGTTGGCTTCTGTGTAGTCGTTGTGGTGGGTTTCGGCGTGGTGCTGGGCCTTGGCGTCGTTGTCGTGGTGGTGGTGGTGGTGGTTGGTGCCGCCTTGGGCTTCGGCGTGGGTGGTGGTGCCCCAATAGACGCCTCCAGGCCATCGCCCTCGACGCGCACGTTGCGCACCTTGAGCGTGGGCTGCTTGGACTTGGGCGACTTAACGCGCGCCACATACTGGTTGATGGGCGATCCCAAGAAGAGAAAGTCCTGGAATTCCAGCACATGGGAAATGGAGGCTGTCGTCTTATCAAAGCCATGCAGGGAGCCCACAATGTTGCCATTCCAGTCCACGCGCACCACCGTCGTCCGCTTGGGGGCCAGCACACTGATGCTCTCCATGTGGCCCACAAAGTGGACGAAGCGCTGCGAGAACTTGTTCGGATAGACGCTGTTCAGGTAGCGGAAGGGCAGCTCGAACAGGGCCAGCAGGCGGGCCAAGAACAAACGGATGCTGGGGAAGCGAGTGAAGAGTGTAAATCCATTGGGATGCTCGCTGTCCGTGCTGAGGACCAGTGGCACCCAGATGCCCTCGGCATCGGGCGTTAGGTTGTCGGGCAAGCCAGGCAGTCCATCGACAAACACCTCGCTCTGGCCTGCTTTAGGGCCCTTCAGATGGTACTTGGTGAGGCGGAGGGCGCCCGTTTCGGCCACCACCAGGAAGTCCTCGTTGGGGCTGATAACCACGCCGTTGGCAAAGACCAGTTCGTCCAGCAGCACCTCGCTCACATTCTTCGAGCGATCGTATTTGAATAGACTGTGGAAAGGGAAAGGGAAAGGGAGAGGAGGAGAAGAAAGCGTTAGAGCGACCGGCGACCGTTACCCAAAACCGGTTTTGAGTTCGGATTACAGTCCAGCGTCTGTAATCCAAACGAAACCCAACCAAGTCGTAGTAGGAATTCTTAATGATAACTATGGAAGCTCTGCTGTGACTGACTAAAATTCGCGATGAACTCACCGGCCCGAGGGGTTAGTAAAGCTGACAAAGACCAGATCTTCAATGGTGAAGTCCGATGAGGAGTCTGTCCAGTAGATGTCGCCCTGCTTGCTGACAGCCACACCGTTGAAAATCTTGGCGGGGCGATTGATGGACTTGCCGGCCAGCTCCTGGGCCGGGGACACCAGCAAAGTCTTCTTGTTCGTGCCCAGGTCGACCTGCCACAGGCCGTAGTAGGCGTCGGCAATGATGAGGTTGTTGCCCTGCGTATCGAAGGCCAGTCCCAGCGGGCGACCGCACCTCGACTCCTCATAGATATCCTCTGCAAAGGGGACGAGAGCAATTACTTAATCATATAACCCTTTTTTACGAAGGCAAAATACCCACCGCAGGGCTGGCCGATCTTGGTGACATGCGTGACATGGTTGGTGGTTAGCTTGATGACTTCACCGCCATGGATGCCGGTATAGATCTCATTGTTGCGGGCTATCAGGCACTCGGGACCGTACACACGCCCCTCCAGCAATCGCTCGGCGCCCTCCAGGTGAAAGTTCGGCTCCAAAGCGCCCTTCAGCTCCTTGGGCGGCGTCACACTGGGTGGGGCGGAGATTTGTCCGGGGATTAGAGCGTTCATTACGTCAATTGCAGCCGTACTTACACGTATTCCTTGAAGGGGAAGGTGGTGCGCGGCGGCAGGCCGGGCAGCAGTATGATAATGAGGAAGAATATCATGAAGTTCATGATCCTTACGCGCAGCGCGTACAAAAGGCCCATGGTTGCTTCGTTCTGTGCCCGCCGATCACAAAATATAAGCCAAAAGAAACGCCTTTCAAACAATATCACCGAGAAAAAGCGACACGACGGCAAAGTTCAACCAGAAAACGCAAAAGTCATCATCGGGGGCCGGTAGAGCTGTATATCGATAGTACTATCGATTGCATTATTCGTTGGTATAATCGAGATAAGCTCAGCCCTAACACTCTCCTACAGGGATGGCTAATAAAAACTTATTTTATTTCTTTGTATTCAGATCTAGCCGAATGAATTATTTATTTATCAATTAGATATAATAATAAATTAATTAAAAATTATTTTAGTTGCTTGGTATTTACAAAAATATTTATTTTGCTTTTTATGCATATATGAAAAAGCACACATTAGATTATGTTTGTATTCATTTATTTGGAATTAATTGGATTTCAGAATATTAAGTAATTATCACTAAATAAAATAAATAAATGATAAGTAGCAGTATATAGTCCCATCAAGGGCCAGGAGTATACACAAATGGGTCTTCTTAGTTAATAAAGATTTGTAGGTACAAATTTAAATTTACAAAAAAAAGTTGAATATTAAATATTTTGCTATAATCCATGTTCTAAACGAGTATTCCATTCCATTAGTATAGTTTTTAAATAAAATTATCGCAAAACTTAAAAAGCTACTCTCAGTATAACCGTATATTTAGCTAGTGTTATTTTAACTATAGAAGGCGACGGTCACACCGCTGGTGCTGGTGTTTTTGTTTTGGGAATTCTCCACAACGTCGCAGTTCTGAAAATGAGCGATAATAACAATACGGCTGGCAGCAAGGACGACGCCTTCAACATGGACCACGACCAGGACCTGAGCAGCAAGCACTACTCGCGATGCAGCAGCGCGGGCAGCACGCACACGCCCAACTCCTCGGCCCACAACTCAGGTAAATGTGTATAAATGCGGAGCTGTCACGCTGGCCAGGAGTGCTGGTGCTGGTGGTGGTGGTGGTGGAGTGGGTCGGAGTGGGGGTCAGCTGATAAAGCTGGCATTGAATTTCTCAGATTATCAGCAGCGGCAGCGTTTTATTACATTCTGTACCCCTGTGCTCTGTCTCACGCTCTCCCTCTCCTCTCCTCTCCCTCGCCCGCAGACGACGACGATGACAGTGGCGGCGATGCCCGACACTCGGCAGCGGCCAACTCAACGCTGAGCTACAAGGAGCGGCGACGGGAGGCTCACACACAGGCCGAGCAGAAGCGGCGGGATGCCATCAAGAAGGGCTACGATAGCCTGCAGGAGCTGGTGCCGCGATGCCAGCCCAACGACTCATCCGGCTACAAGCTGAGCAAGGCCCTCATCCTGCAGAAGTCCATCGAGTATATCGGCTACCTCAATCAGCAGAAGCTCAAGCAGGAGGACGAGGGATCGGCGCTGCAGAAGGAGGTGACAGCGCTGCGGATCATCAAGAACGGCTACGAGAATATGCTGCAGCACCAGCAGGCGAATCCCGGCCCAGAGGAGGCTCGCCTCACCGACGAGGCCAAGTTTCAAGTGGTAATAAGTAGTCGTTACCCTCTAGTATCCTCTCTAACCTCGACTAACCCCCAGTTCCAGGCCATCATGGAGGAAATGTTCGAGACATTCCAGCACATACCCATGGACAACTTTAAGCAGCTGACCACCGGCATCATACCCTGGCTGGAGGAGCACTGCAAGCCGCACATTCTGCGCAACATCCTCAGTCGCACGCTGCAGCAGATGGCCCAAGAGGCCCAGGAGAAGCAGCAGCAGCAGCAGCAACAGGCCATGATGGAGCAGGAAAGCGGCGAAGGCTTCAGTTGATCTCCCACCCTGGGGTTCATTGGGTTTCATTCGTTATTTTATAGATTCGTTCGTTCGTTTTCGTTTCGTTTCGTTTACTGCGTACAAAAACATTAAATGCGTCATTTGAATAGTTGTAAAAGCTGAAAGATTGCTACTTTTTTGGCTTAATATTAGGTTAGATTAGATAAAAAACTAAATTTAGCTAATGCGAGAGCCGGGCGACTTCTAGAGGTGGAGAAACATCGATGTTTAAATAAAAAACATCGATGGAAAAAAACATCGAAGTTTTTCGATGTTTTCGTAAAAACATCGATGAAACATCGATGTTTTCAAGAAAACAGAAAAAATAATATCCTCTAAAAAATATACAAAATGTTCTCCTTACTTTAGTGATGTGACAAAAACATCGATGTTTCGACACAAAACATCGATGTTCCTAAACATTTCAAAAACATCGATGCATCGATGTTTTCATCGATGTTTCTCCACCTCTAGCGACTCCACCGGGGAGCATCTTCAGCAGTTCCCCCAGCACGTTCCGTGTGTATGGCTTCAAGCGACTCACTCGCTCCTCCGTCACCTCTAGGGATTCGAGCAGCTCCTCGAAGATCCCCTCCAATCGCTCCTCACCCCAAACATGCCGCGCCTCGTGCCTTAGCTTGTGCACACCCGATGTCAGGGTGTAGATCAGTCCCTCGTAAAAGTTCTCCTCCTGGAGATTAGCAGCCAACTTGGCGCTGGCCAGCAGCACTGCCGGCAGATCGCAGCGGAACTCGTGCGAGCGCACGAAGCAGGTGGCCGCCAGCTGACGCACTTGAACGCATTTGTGGCGCAACAGCCGCCAGCTGAGGCGACGGAAACGGAGTAGCAAAGGACTCGGCTCCCTCCCGCCCGAGGTGCGCAGGTGTTCCACCTTGGAGAGAAAGGCCAGGAAGAGGATGATCGATGAGGTCACCTCCTGGCGGTCGCAGCACTCCAGCATGTGCTCACAGGCCTTGGGCAGCAGGCACCCGAGCTCATCGTAGTCCAATTCGCTGGGCTCCCAGGCGGGACGCGTCTCAAACTCGGTGGCCTGACGCTGCCCGACCAGCTTGCCGAGACTCGCGCCGAACAGCTGCAGCGCCGCATTCGAGATGGTCCACTCCGTGTTGTCGATGTGCTCCATGGCCACCAGGAGAATCTCGTTGTAGTACTTGCTCATTGCCGGCCTCAGTTCCGTGTCGCGCACCAGCACGCAGAGATAGTGCAGCACAAGGGCCTCCCAGCGATCGTGATTGCTGCTGCTGCTGCTGCTGTCCAGGGTTGCCGGATGCTTCTCGTTTAGCCTCTTGAGGATCTGCTGCACCGCCTGGTGCAGGATCAGGCGCTGCCGCGGATTGTCGTTCTTCAGGACGTGCAGGAACATGATGGCAAAGCCGGCTCCCCGCCTCGTGGTGCTCACCTGCCGGCTCTCTGTGAGTAACTCCCGTTCCAGGCACTCGTGAAGCATCTGAAAGCCGGCATCTTCGCTCTCCAGGCTGCTGGTAATCCCACGGGTGAGCCTGCCTATGCTCAGGCCGGCTGCCTCGATGGCTCCCTTGTGCCGGCATAGCGTCAGCACGGACACATTGATGTCCAGGCAGCGGCGCAGGGCCTCGGTGTTCACAGTGGATGGGGCTTGGGACAACAGGGAACAGCCAATGCTGGTGGCCAGATCGCAACAGCCCTTCAAAGTCAGCCAGAAGCTCATCAGCAAGTACTTGCGGCAGGCCTCTGCCTCTTTGCCAGACTGAAAGGAGCTCTCGCTGACCAGTAGATGCAGGCTCTCGTCCATGTCCTGGAAACTGGCGGCGGTGGCAGCCTCCTTATCCTTAGCCAAATTGAGAAACTTCAAGATGCCGCTGAGGATGCGCTCCAGCAGAGGCAGCAAATCCTGCAGAGGCGTCTCCCCGCCCGGCACTCGTGCCCGCACCACCTCGTCCAGTCCGCGAAGGAAGCCAAAGAGATGCCCACCAGCCTTGGCCGCCTGCAGGGGATCCTCCATGTACGCTGGCAGTTTCTCCCTCAACCCCTTGAGGCATTCCTCAAACAATTTCTGGGCGGGCTCCTCCTTCATCACGACCAACTGGGCGTAAAGGGACACCAGCGAGCATTCATCCACATCAGAGGTGCGGCACAGGCTGAGGCAACGCTCCACACACCGCTCACTGTCCACCTGCCGCAGCTGAATGAGCAGGGAGACCGTCAGCTCCAGGGCATCGTCAAAGCCCTGAGGATCGTTGAGGGAATCGAAAAGCTGCTTGGCCACCGCCTGAGGCCGAAAGACGCCGTGCTCCAGGAGGAAGGCTCCCATCCGTTGGTTCTGCTGGGTGCTGCACATCTTGGCATTCTTCGCCACATTCTCCGCGTACAGCGACCTGTTGAGGATCTCCAGCAGCTTCAAAGCAAAGATCTTGGGCTGGTAGACCTCGCTCCGGATGTCCCGCTCGATGAGGTCCTGCAGGTGCGTGAAGAACCGCTTGATGTTCAGCGAGAGGCCATCGCCCCCGGACTTGAGAGCCCTGTGGAAATGCTTGGCCGTGTGATTGATGATCGTGGGCATCTTGCCCAGCATCGTGTTCCGGAACTCCGAGCTCTCCACGCCGCGATGCCGATCGACAAAGCTGTGAAAGAACTCCAGGCAATCCTCGACGGCAAAGTTGGCCAGATTGTCGACCAGAAAGCGAAACACCAGCAGCTGGGCCTCCGTTTCCAACTGGCTGCAGTTGGTCAGCAATTCCGTGCTGATCTTGAAGAAGTGCAGCTTGGAGGCAGCGTAGATCTCCTTGGCGAACATACTAAAGATCAGGATCAGGCGCAACTGATCCGCCGGCGACCTCAGCTCCTCGGAGCAGGCCAAGAACTCGACAATCTGCGGGTTGGCCTGGAGCAGCTCGAACAACATATCGCGCTGCTGGATGCGCAGGAACCACTGCGAGTGGAAGTTCTGGATCTCGGCCACGCTGCCGCTGACCAGCAGCTCCACGCTGGCCGCCAGCAAAGCCGGCGAACGCTGGTTGCTCAGGCTCTTCACCGGATACTGGCTGGCCGCCCTCAGGCCCTTGTAGCTTAAGCTAAGGCGCAGCCCCCTGAAGAACTCCTTCTCGCTCTGGTTGGTGGTGGCCAGGAGCTCGGCCAGGGGGTGCGAGTTGAGGATACCGCTCAGCAGATAGTACTTGTTGCGGTTCGTCCACGGCCAGAACTCGGCAATCAGTCGGAAGTAGGAGAAGGCCCGCTCCGGCTGCTTGCAGCAGTGATTGTACAGCGTCAGCGCCTCCTCCCGGGAGCCCGTCTGGTTCTGGCGCTGCAGGCAGTGGTAGAAGTGCTCCAGTCGCAGCACCAGCAGCTCCAGTCGGGGAAACTTCTTCACCAGCAGATTGGTCGCCTTGAGCACGGCCATCAAACTGGCGCTGTTCCTTCGCAGCGCCTCTATGATGGCAGTCGTGCACTTCCGCTCCAGCAGGTCAGCATCCAGTTGCTGCCAGTGGTCGGTCAGCAGCACGGACTGGAGCATGAGGAACGCACTGGGCCGCTCGCAGGTCAACTGCTCGGGCAGGTCCCCAAAGTGGGTGTCACTCAGCTCATACTTGTGCACAATGTGGTAGTACACACGGAAGCTGACGTTCAGGGCGGCTTGGTTGGCGCCGCCGCACGTGTCGCCCTGCAAGGCCTCTGCCTCCTCCTCCTCCGCCCGTATTCGCTGGGCCAGCTGCAGGGCGGCGTCCTCCGGCAGGACATCTCCCAGGCTCTGAAATACCGAGGAAGAGGTTAAATCTTGAGCGGCCGAGCTGTTCTAGCTCACCTGCAGGTAAGACAGACAGTCGCTGTGGCCGATTTTCGGGGGTTTTCCGCCAGACACCGACATGCCCAACAGTTTTCGCGAGGGATGGACAACTATCGATTAATAGCAACCAGGGCTACGCGAAGCCGGCTCGGCTCTTCTGCGGTGCGATGATTGCGCGGTAACCGATGTATCGGAATCATTCAACCACCTAACGGTTTTTTATTCAAATTCTTTAAGTTTTCTTTTTTAAAATCTTTATATATGTATATCTTTACATATATCTATTACAAAATCAGCTTTAAAACCTTTCCCATATTGCCCTATTTAATTATTTCTTTTTATATGTATATTTAATGCACCTTTTAGGAGTTCATTTTAAACCACAAATTTCTTGCTGCTCAAGATATTCTTTGTAAATTTATGTTAGCTTTTTAAAACGCTTTGGAAAATTATGTAAGTCATGGGTTATCATAAAAAAATAAGCAATCGCAAACAATTAAAAATATATTATTTCGAGCCACACATCGCACCATTCAAAATCAAGAATATGGCATGGAAATGGTGTGCCCTTCATACGGGTTCTTTGTTCGAACTTGAGAACTCTTTGTTCGCATTTGAGAACTCTTTGTATACATTAAAAATATAATCTTTATATGGGGATAAATTATATTAAAGTTATAGTTGCTAATGCTAAAATTCCAAGCCATATAATTTCTTTTTCACACAACATTGCGCACAATAATAGGTCACAAGACTCAGCTAAAATAAGCAGAATGATAAACGAATAGAGTGGAAACGATGAGGTGTGCTAATTCAGATTGAGATAAAGGATGGAATCAAAAAACCTGTCCAACGAGAGAGACGAAAATCGGATATTGCACTTTAGAGCCATCGTGCCTCTCAATTTTCCCCTTTTCTTTCTGTTTTTTTTTACAAACAGAACTATTTATTTATTCCAAGCTTGATATTATACAGCCATAAGTAAGTACTTGTGTGTGTGTTCTACATTGCACTATCGATGTAGAGATGTGGGTAAGTGTGTGTCACACTTTTAATTCATTTATTTATATTATATCTCAGATAAGTCGTGCGCTTTTCGCTCGGAATTCGTGCGATGCGTAATTCGTGCAGATGAGAAAGGTTTTTCCGCAATTTCCCAGCACCATGCTGCCGCGCTGCCCATCCACATCCATGGAGCGGCGGAGTTCAAGTTTCCTGTTCTGGCACCGCTTCGAACTCGAATTTCGGAATCCGCGACGGCACTCTTTTCGGGTCCGCTCAATACTTGTAAATCTAGTTTCGACTTCGCCACATGGCTGTCAGACACAAGATACACGTTCTCATTCTCAGCATCGCATCTGCCACCCCGAAACTCAAGGAAGCTCGACGGCTGAATGGGAATCTTTTGAAGCAAGCACAAGTATTCAGCGATTGTGTTCGCATTTCCATGTAGATACTTTGTCGAAAAAGGGTTGCTTGCTCTGCTCACCTGCACACAGGTTTTTTCTGAAACGCACATTATTTACCGGGAACGGTAGGGAGTAATCTCGCTTGGCTCTGCGTATCGGTTTTTACAGTGGACACACGATGAGGTGAACGCAGAAACATGATATGTTTACTTTCTTGGTAATTTGATATCTTTGTTTAACCGAAAAATGTTATTTATTAAGGGGAACAATCGGTACCAAAAGTTGTCTCACAAAAAAAGCTTTTGTCAGCTTTGTTATTTATTTATTTTACGTCTTAGTATTTAGAGCGCTATCAAAAGAAAAAGAAAGATGTCTTATATTTAGTAGAACCTCTATAACTGAAATCAATAAAAACAATTATTAAGAACAAGCTTAAAATTTAAAAGTAAGAGATTTATCAAGAACATTTAAATATCTTTGAAATAAATTGGTTTAGTTTTATTAAACTTTAAATCGAAAATTTGTATGACCTTTCAAAATTTTGAAAGTAAATAAAACATTTTTAAAGGTAAACCTGTCACTATGAGGATATGTCCTCTCTCGAAAACGTTCGTTTCCACCTCGTTTCACAGTGAATGGCAACGATACGAGGAGAAAAACAGAAAAAGTTGAAAAATCATTATACGAGCGATTTCAATTCGTGTATACTATACGCAGTAGGTTGGTGTGGTGTGTGTGCGCGAACCCATAAATTTATATTCCCCAAAATAACCCCGTTCTTGAAAAAAAAGAGCGAAATAAAAAAACGCAAACAGCCACAAAAAAAAAGCTAGATAGAAGCGAAAGAAGAAAAGGCAAAAAAAGCGAAAATTAATAGGCAACTGTCTCTCCGACAATCTCTCGCAATCTCAAAAACAACTAGCAACCATAACCATTATTTGTACCTTCCGAATATATAACGCCGAAGCGCACGCACACAGACACCGGGCGGCGTGTACATGCACGCCGAGCTTGCCACTGTGTGCGTGTATATAGTTTGGTTTTCGTAGGCCCGTTCGTCGCTTTTTCGAGTTTTGAAATTAGTATTGAAATCGTCGTTAGCGGCGACGGTTTACTTGAATTCTCGTCGCTCTGAGCTCGAAAACGGTTCACGCTCTCATTTCCTCTCTCTTTCTGTCGCCTCTCTGGCGCTGCGCTGGTAAGTGGCCGTTTGTGTCTGTGTGTGCGGCCAAGGTGTTGCTGCTCTGCTCTGTTGGAATAGTTAAAGTCGAATTATTGAAAACTTATGGTCTCCAGGCAGGCATGTGCATTAAAAAATATCAGGGTGACAGTTAACTGATTAGCGAAAATACCCCGGGTGGAGAGTCATCGGCGGGCAAGTTACTTTTTTAATTGGCATTATTCAATATTGCGACGGGTAATTGGGGAAACTCAATTTGTTCTGTTCTTTTTCTTGAAAAATTCTCAACTGCTGCACATAATAAGCGTAAATTCGGAGTGCGCGCGTGTGTGTGTGTGTGAGCCGAGCCGAACCAAATGGGGAGAGCACAGCTTGGTTCTCTTGCGCTAGTTCGGCACGACGGCTCTCTTGCTCTCCCTCGCTCTCTCTCTGTCACCCAAGTCCCCATCCCGTTCCCACTCTGCTGCTCCCCTCGTTAGCTTATTATCGTATCTTTTGCATTACACTGCCCACAAGCGATTTAAATTAAGTTGGCAATTACATTTCCGCCTGCCAGCAATGAATTTAGCGGTTAATTACACGTGATGCTCCTCCTTAAATCCGGCCAGGGCTCCCGGCTCCCGGCTAGCATGGCTTCAGAGGTTGCCCAAAACATAAAGTGTAGACGTAGACCCACTGTGCGTGTTGCGAATCTCAAAGACGCTGGAAAAATACTCGGCTAAAAACTTCGAGATTCGATTTGGGTTTCGATTCAACGATTCGCGAATTTGCGTCATCGATAAACCCCCCAACTCAACCATGGCCTGAAATCTATTCTATCTATTTAGCACTCAATATTCTCAGTTGTTCTCTTTCATACTTTTTTTTGAGGCAACGTTTTTTTTCGCAATCCCCCGTTTTCGTATCTTGCAAACAAACTACAAACATACTTCCAAATTAAACGATGCGTAATCGGCGCTCAGGAAATCAAGAAGCACAGTGTGCGAGATTCAAATTGTTAAATTCCGTTTTTCTACGTTTTATTCGGGGTTCGTTCGCTGTCGTATCTTGTTTACTTGCATTTGGAAATCACTATCTCGAAAAGTTCTGTTTCTGTTATTGAGAGTGTTCCACTTGCTGGTGCTGGTGTGCGTCTGTGTTTGTGCATGTTTGTGTGAGCGGGAGAGTGTATCTGTGGGAGTTTACTTGCTCGCCTTTTTTACGTTTTCTTTTTGTGGCCATTATTCGTTTTGAAATAATCAAAATCGATAAAAAAAATATATATATTTTCTCGGTTTAGATTTGTAAGCTCTTTTCGTGTATTTGTTTATTCGTGAGTGAGTGCGAATGTGTTAAACAGTTGGAAACACGTCAACATCCCAGGGTTTGCACCAACAAATGTGTATATATTTATGCAGGTAAATAATAATCAAGTCCGGCGGTGGTGGATTCTGAAGACGAAAACTAAAAGATACCCGAAAGATATCCGAAACCACGCTTTGGCCACTTTTGACACAAAACAACGAAAGAAAAAGCCCAAAACTGGATTTTTTTCTCGTTAACACGCAACGATAACTATTTTTTTCACAAGTCGTATATGGAATTGTTTTCGGGGTTAATGATATGTTGTGTAAAAAGCATACGGTGCTTAAATAGGGTAGGTTTTATTCCATATTTCATTCAGTATCCATAAATGTTTATTTTTAAAACACAACCACTCCATATAATGGGTTAATATGCAAGTTTAAAGCTCACAGAAAAATATTACGTATCAGTTTTAAAAACTGTTGAGTTTCTAGATATTTGTGATTGAAAAGGTAAAGTTTGGGAAAGCTATTAGAATTAAAGAGGTAAATGAATCAGAGTTTTCATTAATAATAATAACACAGGTCTACAAATACCGGGGTCATAACTTTGCGAAAAAAATCGTAATTGATATCTTGAAATCTTATATTAAAGGGTAAGAGTGGTGCTAAATGATGTAACTGGAGAGACGGACCACAAAAATTTGTTGCACGATGTACATAACCTCAAAAGTAGGAAAAATCGCCGTTTTTTGGGTACATAACCTAAAATATCTCAAAATCCTGACGTGATGGGTCAATTCTAACCACGGATTCGGATTCAGCAGCAAAATACTTCGGAAAAGACCCTCAGCTATCCAACAACTAAACCATGTTGACCTGTGTAATTATTGTATGAAAATTTTCTGTCCTATGGTTCTACAATGTAAAATCTACATCCATAGAATTATCCCCCTGGAATTATTCGAAGCAGAAAAATGCTTTTGATCGTTCAACATTCGACTAATTTAAAAAAAAATAATGCTTGCCATATTAGGTTTCTGTGCTTCTTGGGCCCCCAAACAAGTTTGGAAACTTCCCAAAACTGGTTTTGAGGTGTAATGTCAAAACGTATAGTTACTCAACATTTTGACGAGTTTTCGGAAACGATTTTTGAGAAATTTCCAAACTGATTTGGATTTTTTTGTTTGCCTATATCACTTGCAGTTGTTTGGAATTTCGTAGAGTGAGCCACCAACGTCACATCCATGTTAATGCCACGCTATCTGGGCCTGAACGATAGCTCCTCGTCGTCTGGCAACCACGGACCTGCCGCCGGCAGCTCCTCCTCCTCCCCGCCGACGACGGTGGCCGCCCACACGAAGATGCGTTTGCTGAGCAAAGTGGAGCAGAACATGCGTCAGAGCCAAGGTCACAGCCAGAGCCAGAGCAATCCGAGCGGGCAGGAAATCAGCCACCTCCTGAGCACGGCGGCCTCGGGCAATGGTGTGGTGGGCGACGTCGACGGACTGCTGACGCCCATGCGCATTAAGGCGCACCTGTCGCCGCCACACTCCGCCAGCAGCCATAGCGGGAGCTCCGGCAAGGGCGACTCCTCCCTGCACTCGATGAGCTCTCGGCCGGAGCGCAACCTGTGGAGCCGGGCCGAGATGCTGGAGATGCTTAGCATCATGCAGAATATGAATGCGTTGGACCAGCTGAACGACCGCAACATGAAGAGCGAGCACGTCTTCAAGCAGATCGAGGAGGTGATGCGGAGCAAGGGCTACGTGAAGAAGTCCAGCATCCAGATCTGGACCAAGTGGAAGTTCCTCAAGTCCACGTACAACACAACCACGCGCCATGGCACCGGAGTGCCCAAGGTGGTGCCGGAGGAGGTCTATCGCGTGCTCTGTAAGATGCTGCGGAACCATCACGGGAGCAGCAACAACGTCAGCGCCAATCTCAGCGAGTGCGGCAACTCGATGGACAGCTCCAAGACCGGCGGCGGCGAAGAACCCAAGGAGGATATTCTGGGCGTGGAGCATCCCATATTCGGCTTCCGGTTGGGACCCATTAAACCAGAGCCAATCGATAACGGTAAGTCAGGCTCTACAAGGTTTAAAACCCTCGGTTTACCAAGTTCTAGGAGGGTTCTTGACAAGCATTTCTCTTTTCTATATACTTTAAATCAGTTTCTAAATAAGAGCGAGCGCTCAAACGAATCGCTCTCTTTAGGTTGTTTTCAAAGAGTGCAACAAAAAAAGTTCAGTGCAAAAAATCAACATAAAACCAAAACAAAGAGAATCGAAGAGAGGAAGAGCGCGAGTAGATCGCAAAGGGAATAACTGTGAACTGTTTTTTTTTTTAATTTGTGCAAGCTTTGAGCTTCTTTCCCTTTCAGCGTTTGTTTTGTCCCGTTCGCGATGCTATGTGTATGTATAATGCAATTATTTTTGTTGTGCCAGTGAAGCTCAGCCAGTCGAAGCAAACAGTTGAAAATTATTTTGCTTCTGCTCTTGAGGAATTTTTCAAATCCAATTAAAAGCTTGTCACGTTCGTCATCGTGAGTATGACCATATTAGAGAAAGTGTGTTGTGTTCTTCATATGCTTATTTAATACGCAGATGATTAAAAGTTATAACAGTAAAGAAGCATGTCGACGATATCTTGAGAAAATTAAAACAGATCCCGTCAAGCGCCAGGAGTACCTGGAAAAGGCTGCGATGAGAATGAGAACACGGCGAGCGATGTTAAAGGAATTGGCGACCAGTGACAGGATGCTTTTGGAAAGACAGCGGAAAAAAGATAGTCTAAGACAGAAAAAATACAGAAACAGAATACTTCAGAAGAATGCTCAGCAACCAGAAGACTTCGGTAAAGGTGACAGTTAACTCTCAGTTTAAGTTAATGGCCATTGTCAGACCGAAGTACAAACCAGTTGTTTTTCCTCACCGTTTATTTATTTACATACATTTTGTTAACTGACAGTTTATTTGTCCTAAAAATTTTAACTGGAGATTGAGAAAAAGGCATTAATAATTAAAATTATAATAATTATAATATAAAGGCAGATAAAATGAATTTAGTTAAGGATAGTTACCGCTTTAAAATCATGGTTACCTTGAATAAGTGTAAAATACTCAATTTTGTTAACTG